>PVIJ01019920.1:0-22247 GCA_004024925.1 Scalopus aquaticus | reverse complement strand
TTCACTGGATGGGGGCGCGGGTAGGTGGGAAGGGGACTCTGGGTGAAAGGCAGCAGGTGTGTTATTTATTAGCACTATTGCGCTTGGCCAGGGCACAGGCAAGTGCACAGGATTCACGGTGCCTTCTTTCAGAAGTGCAAAGTTGGCCTCCGCCCTCCCTCCCGCCTCTCCTCACAGCTCAGCAGCCTCTTCTTCAGGAATCCCCCCAACCCACCCAGCCTGCAGACTAAGGAGCCTTGTGCCAGCACAGCCCCAGGAGCTGCCCCACCTGAGTCCCTCTCCTGTCCACCATCCTCCAGGTACTGAGCTCCATTTGTGGGGGCGGGGAGTGGACTTTGGGGTATCCCTGGAATGAAGCACAGAGTAGGAGCTGAAGAAGTGAGTGGGAAATAAATGAATGTTGAACATCTGTCTTCTTCTAGCGCCCACTCCATGTGCCTGGGGCACAGTTCTGACTGTTTATAGTTGTTGCCTTGCTTAATCTTCTCCATAGCAATGAGGAACATACTGTCTGCATTTTACAGGTGAAGAAATTAACTCCAAGAAGCCTAGCTACTTGCCACACCAGACAGGCTTTCTCTGGAAAAGAGAGGAGTCCACAAGTACTACCCTGGGGCTAAGGGAAGCACCTGGGGTTGCACAGGTGACGGAGTTGCTGAGAGGCCAAACAGGATATTGTAGGATGCAGGGGTCAGCCATGGCGCAATGGCTGATCATGTCACTGTCGACAGATGGACACAGGGAGAAGCTGAAGCCTCCTCGAGGAGATGTCCTGCAGGAGCTGAAGTCTCAGAGCAGATGCTGCCCAAGCCAGAAAGGGAGGGAGCAATACCCTGGGTCTCTCCTTCCTCCTGCCCTCAGCCTCCACCTTGCCTCCCACTGAGCTAGGGAACTGTGTCAAGCAAAGCCAAGAGAGACTGAGGGATGAGTCGGGACAAACAAGCCAGATCACATAGCAAGAAGTGGTCCTGGGAGTCTGTTCCAATCCCTTCTGAGTGCTGGACTGCCTGGCCCTCGGGGTTCTGCATCTGCCTCCCCAATCCTGGCTCTACCTTTCCTTTTGCCCCCACCCTCCACTCCTTAAGGAGCAGCCCTATTCCCACAATAATTGTCTTCTGGATCCCCCAGGACACACCGCAGTCAGTGCAACATGGCTTCTTGACAACCCAAGAGAGATGCTAGTCTCCACCCCATGGTCATGGTTCTCCACCTTCTCTGATTCCCCTGGACCTCATCTTGACTCCAGTTTTGCCCTCTCTCTAGCTCCCTGAGTGTTTCTCTTGATTGGCTCATGGCCTCCAGATGGTTCTATGCTCCTACTCAACAACAAATCTCCGTTGACCCCACCACCCCCTTCAGCTAATTGCATAGCAGAACCTGTCTCATGGTTGCCTCCATTTCCACTGTACCTTCCCATCCTCTGCACTCCAGTGGAATGTCAGCCCCTGTCAAGTCCCCCGATGACTGAGAACCCACCCAGTGGTCCCATTGCTGTCCTCATCTTCCTTGCTGTCCAGTAGCACCTGATTCAGTTGGGACAGTCACTCTCCATTTAGGATTGTCCTTCCTTTGCCCTGACCCCTTGGTTGCCCTCCTACCCCCCTGCCTCCTCGATCTCCTACGTGGATGCCTTATGACCAGGCGCTAACTATCAGGGAGCCTCCTCTTTTCTACTCACATCCCCTTCCTAGATCATCGCACCAGTTTGGGATTTTAAAGACCAAGTCCTCTCTCATGGCTTACCCATTTGCGTCTGCCTCCTGCATGCCACTCAATTCCACATTTGTTTCTGCAGTGCCTGCCTGGTGTATTCACAGGGATATACAACTTACAGCCTACAACCTGCATCTGAAATCATAGCGGTGAAAGCAGAGCTCTCAGTGCCCCCACACCCCCTGCAACTCAATGAGCCTCCCACTCCTGGGAATTGGCCCACCACCCACACACAGCTCAGGCCAAACTTCAATTCCTTCCTCTCCCTTCTTGCCGCAACCAATCCATCCTGAAGCTGTAGCCCAGCTCCTGAATTACATCCCCAAACTATCCTCTCCTCTCCATCGTCACTGCCATGGTCCCAGCCAGGCCATTGTCAGCTCCCCTCTTGATCACCGGAATAGCCTTCTTATTGCTCCTCTGTTCTACTTCCATCTGTTCACGCAGTGGCCAAGGTTATCTTTGTAAAAGTTGAGTTCAGGGCACATCACCCCCAACCTTAATACCCTCCAGTGGCTTCCTATTATATCTAGAACAAAATCCGAACTCCTTCCTGGGGCTTTGGGGGGAGGATCCCTGCATCTGGTTGTTGGGAGGGCGGCTGCTTCTACTAACAGATGCCTGCAAGCCCCTTGCTCACAGGCTCCAGACACAGAGGCCTGCTTGTGTCCCCCGAATATGACTATGCCCCTCATTCCTGCTCAGGGCTTGCCTCTGCCAGGAGTGCTCTGTCTGCTTCCTCAGTCCTGTCTGACTTGCCCCCAGGCTGGAGGAACTTCCCGCCATCCCTGAGGACGTGAGTCCACGTGCCCTCCATGAGGCTGTTTGCCCATCTTGTTTCCAGGGGCATGTCCAGCACACACCCCACCCTCCCTTTCTGACTGAGTGACTCGTCCCATTGTACTTGTGAGAAAATAGATCCAAAAGGAGGTTGCTTGGTGATGGTTACACAGCCGGCACCAGGTAGCTGGCTCAGGTCCCCCCACGGCCAGCCTGGTTTGCATCTAGTCCAAAGGGGCAGGGATATCTTGGTGAGCTGAGAGGGTGGGCTAGGGTACAGGAGGCCTCAGAGCCCCGTGATGTTCCCACAGAACCCACTCCCTGTATGCACCTGTCTGCCTGTGACGGATGCTCAGCTCGGGGACTTTTTCTTTTATTCCTCCTCTTTCTCTCTCTCTCTCCCCACTGGGTCTTTTTAGGAGGTAATTACAGCCGAAGTGGACAATCTGTCTTTTTATTTTTAGGCTTTGATGTTCAGATACCAGGCCCTGGACGGCAAGTGCTGCCTAGAAATAGGTGGCTGATGCCCAAGGGGGCTCTGCTGGGGCTTGCCGTGAGCAGGGGTGTGGGGGTGGTTCTAGGTGTTGATAGGCACACCCCTGCAATGGCCTGGGGAGTGGAAAGAGCCCTGCTCAGGGAGTCAGAAGACCTGGGCCACTTCTACTCTGTGGCCTGGGGCAAGTCCCAGGTCCTCTCTGTGCCTGACCTACCGTCCCAGGCATGATGAAGGGGGGTTCCAGCAGCCCTGAGATCTCTGAGGCAAAGTGACCCAGGCCTGCTTGGAGGGACTTTCCTAGCTGCTCTGTGCTGAGAGATAAGGGGAAGGAAGAGCCAGGCTGAGCAACACCCGGAAAGGCCAGCGCGGCCGTGAGCAGTACACCGGAGTGCCTTTACACCTTTCCTTCCTTCTTTTTCTTCCTGTGGTCCTTGCTCTTTCATTGTTCCCAAGTTATATCTGGCTCATCCTTCCTCTTCAGGCTGCCCTCACTCTGCTCCCCTATGTGCTAAGGGCTCAAAGGACAAACCACAACCCACACGGGCTGACAAACAGGAGGCGCCAGCCCTGAGGTCACAGGCTCCAGCACACACGGCTGTTTCCTCGGTCGCCCCAGCCTCAGCCCAGCTGGCCGGACCTTCTCTCTGCAGGGTATGTGAGTGACTATCTCCTCAGGGGTTCACCCAAATACCTACTCACTGGGTCATTTACACACTCTTTTAAAAATCACTCAGTGGCTGCCAGGTGCTAGGGAAAGGCTGGAACAGCTGAGGAAATTTCTCTCTAGTTGGAAGAAGCAAATAACAAAATCATAACCAAATAAAGAAGTTTTAGGTAGAGAAGAAGGATGTGAAGAGAAAATAAAAAGCAAGTGACATTGGGAGATGAGCAAGGCTGGCTGCTTCTGACTGGATGAGCAGCGACAGTCTATCAGAAAAGGGAATTTGAACTGAGACCAGCCTGGCAAGGAGGAAGAAGGGACCCCTGCTGACTGCTGGGGAGGCGTGTGTACCTGCTCTGGGGGGCTTGACTCAGGTGAAAGGGACTTCAGTGGTGTGGATAAGACAGTTGACTGCCTGGGGTTAGGAACTCACCTACGTGGCTCCCCCGATTTGAGGGTGAGGGGGGCCCTGGGAGCTTTAAGAGAAATCTGAGTTCAGGTTCAAGACCTCAGGTAGCTGAGTCCACTAAGAACCAACTAGCTCTTGTGGGCAAGTAGGTCCAGGTCTGCCAAGGGAGTTCTTTTCTCTGCTCCTTGGGGATTATGTCTAGAGCACTGGAGCGCTGAGCTGGAAGCTGCACCTGGAGAAGGGTCTAGTCATGTGGACAGGGCTGGACATGGCAGGCTCCCACAGCCCCTCAGCGACAGAGCGGGACCATCCGGGTCTCCTGTTCTTGGACTTCCTGTCTCCTGTGGACAAAGATTCAGGAAAATGGAAAGGGTGGGCTTGTGAGGGATACAATATGCAACTGCCTTTGCCTGAAGAAGGATTAATGGCCTGTTCTCCCAGTTGGGCCCAAGGGCATTGGGAACATTAGAGGTCACTGAGACCAGGGTGGTGGGAAAGAGGCTAGGAGATCCAAAGCGCACACAATCCAAACAAACTCAGGCCTGCTCTATCCTGGAGCCCATGGAGACGCCCCCTGAGGGGCTTAGTCAGACAGAACTTATCTCCCTGGTAAGTCTCCAGGCCTCAGGCAGGGATTGGGCAGCTGCCTCATCAGCACAAGGAAATGTCTGTCCTAAAGGGGCAGGGGGACCCTCGGCAAGGTGGCTGCTGGGTGGGTCTGGAGTGTATCAGGGTGGAGGCCCAACCAAGTGGCCTGCAGGATAGTATGACCCAGTTTTCGGGAAGTTCAGGCAAGGGGGCTTTTTTATGTCTCTGACAAGCCCCTCTCTGCACACTACAAGGACACAGGGACCCCGACCCTTGTGCCCTTATTCTGCCAAGCAAGCAATAATAGAGCAGAGAGTAAGGGGGTGCTCATGATGTGCCAGCTACTGTTTAAAGCAATTTACATGTGATAAGCCTGTTAATCCTACAACCTATGATGCTCCCATTTTACTGATGAGTAAACTGAGGCACCAGGTTGCAAAATAATTCACTCTAATGGCACAGCTGTAAGAGTCAGGATTTGAACCCAGGCAACCTGTCACTAGAGCTCATGTTGCTAGCTGCCTATTTCCTCACCACCTCGAGTTTGATGGGGTAGCCTCATGCCCTATGGGCTAGAGAAGGGGTGTGTGTGGCAGGATAGCACTAAACACACAGTGAAGGAGGCTGCTCCAGCACTTTCCTTCCTGGGGCCCTAGAGCACCCCCTACTTTCCCCTGGGGAGGGTGAGGGTGGGCTCACGTGGGTCGGCCGGGCTGCCTGCTGGACCCTCTGGCCTCCTTTGCTGCTGCAGGTTCTGGCTCTGGCTCCGAATGCCCCAGCTTTTGGTCGGCTCTGTTCCAAGTTCTTTTATTAATTCCCTCACTCTCCAGCAAGAGAACTTTAATTAGCCCGGCCGATTTATCTATATAAATACAAACGGATGGCGCTCCACGGTGAGGCGGGGAAGTAAAAGGGGAGCTGGGCCAGCGGGTTGCCTAGGGCAGAGGAAGTGACAACCAAGCCTTCCCAGCAACCAAAAATATGACTTTAATATCGCGTGCATGTGTGTGCGTGCGTGTGTGGGCTCCAGCCGCGTGGGGCCGCCTCCGGGGCTATCGAGGGCCCACAGAGCAGGGGCTGTGGACCTTTGCGCTGTCACCGCACCACGGAGAGTTTGTTTCCAGAGCTGAGCTGCTTCTGCTCCTCAGGAAGTCCTGGCTCCCCCTCACCTAAGAGCAACACGGTGTGTTCCAGTCGTCCATCAGCACTCCTGCCCGCTCATCCTGCCCTAGGCAGACAGGAAACACACAATAGATCACCATGTTGGAGGGGCTCACTCTGGACTTCCGGGACTTCTCCTGGGGTGAGGGCAAGGGGAGGGGCTGATGACAGCAGAACTCCCAGCTCAGCCCTGGAGGCTCAGGTTCGGACACTGGCTCCCAGGGATGCGCCTCTGTCCGGCTGACACGTGGCCGTCCCCACTCCCCACCATCAAGGTCAGATGTCCTTCTCTGCCGCTGACACACAGCTCAACCATCATAACTGTCTCCCATGACATTTCCTTGCTCTCGCTAGCCACCCTGTCCCTCGTGTGGGAGTCAAGGGCAGGGGCTAGGGTGGGGAGGGCAGCAGGAAGCCTGCCAGCGGTTGGGGGTAGTGAGCATAAGACCTTGGGTCAACCTGAGGTTGTGTGCGGCCTTCACCTAGGAGATGTGGGGTCAGGTTCTAGCTCCTGCCTTTAGCAGCTGTGGGGGGACCTGTCTGACGTCACTGCCCAGCTGAGAAATGGGCCGAGGAGAGACGGAGCGCCGAGTAACAGACGGCTGGGCATCTGCGGAGGCGCCCTGCTGACCAGGGCTGTGAACGAGTCTGAGTCATCGGCTTTTCAGGGCCACGAGTGGCCCTTGGCACTGCCTCTTGAGCCCCATTTGAGCCTCAGAGTTTGGCCAGCAGGGTGCTGGCTCCCAGCTACCCAGCCCAGTGGGGCCGAGGAGGAGGAGGCCCTGGAGATCCTGGAGTGCTGTGGAGCAGCAAATACAGAAATCCCTGATGTCATGGCAGCTCTTTCCGAGCAGAGTCCAAGAGCGGCAAACTATTCTTAGCCAGTGCCCTGTCACGTGGCGAGCAGCGTGTCATTAGTGGGCAGGGAGGGAGGAGCTGCCAGATTAACCGTGCAAAGGCCTGGGTATCACAAAGGATGGGGGAAGAAACCCCTGCAGCTGGGGAGGAGGGAGCTTGGAAATTTGAATTCCATCTAAAGGGCATCCTGTAAGGGGCACTCTTGGTGGACACGGAGTGAACACCCATTGGGCGGATGTGATCACCAAGGCCCGGGAAGAACTTGCACAGTGAGGCAGGCGGGCCTCCATCAGCAAGGACCATTTCCTGAAGGAGATGCCTAAGCAAATGTGCAAGCAGCCCCGGCAGGGGTCAGAGCACAAATCCAGTGCCCTCTCTACCACGATGTGGTACTGTGCCTGGGGACAAGTCACAGCCCTCCTCTGGTCCGACATCAAAACTCCATGATCCCTACGCTCTGTCGTTTTATGACACAGACCCAAGCAGAGTGAGAGCTGAGGGCAGCACCCATGACTCTGATCACCCCCCTTGCTGGTCTTCAAAAGCCAAGGTCTACGTTTTTATCACGAGGACCCCCCCACGAACAGGGGGTTTGTCTCATGTTCTTTTTTCATACTGACAAGCCTTATGGTACATTATCTGTTTTATATAATTTATCAGCAGATCTAGCGTGATGGACTGAGACATGGGCTAGACTAACTTGATGAGTTGAGTGGAGCAAAGCTGGACATGAAGGTGAGGGAATGATCTGTGTAAGAAGACCCATGGAGCTGCAGGGGCCTGAGCATCTGGGTGGGGGACAAGGGAGCATCCTGGAAGGGCCACTTGTGGGTTCACTATAGCTTCAGGGGGACAGACTTCCTGCTCTCTGTCTTTCCTGCCCCCTTGTCCACCTCACTCTTCTGTGGCGCCAGTCAGAGTCCGGCTTCCCCAGCAGTCAGCAGATGTCCTCTCCTCGTCTCCCTCAGGGTCACCTCAGACATAGCCAGTGCTTGCTCAGGGCTGTGCTCCTCTCCTCAGCCAGCCCTGAGGGCTCAGGCCCTCCACCTGCTCATTCGTTTCTGCCTCGCCCTCGCCCCCTCTGTGCTGGCCACTGATTTCCTTTCTAATTAATCACTGCTGGCCTCCAGCGGTGTCCTTCCCTCCCCAGCTCATTTGCCTAAAGAAATGAGTTGCTTTGTCGAGGAGAAACAAATGCTCTCCAGCTCTCGTCCCTCCCCCTCCCTGAGTCCCAGAGATATGGGGGCCAAGGTCCTCTCTGGGACCAATAGGAGGATGTGCTGGGCTGTGGGGAGATCTGCCTCCTGTTCCCCAAGTAAACTGGAACAAGCAGTTCTCAAAGTGCACTGAAAGAAGAAAGTGTTTTGAGGTCCTAATGGGGGTGGGAGGGAGAGGGTGGCGAAGCCCAGGCTTCCTGCGCACCTCTGCCCCACCGGGCTGAAGCAGCTAGGATGTGGCTCTGTTTTGTAAAAGCTAATGAGCTTTGGATCCCCAAACGGAGTTCGGAGATAGGAACTTGTCAGCGGGGCTCTCATAAGCAGACACTGAAACCCCACGGTGCAGGACATGACTCATCATGTCATGGGGAAGAAGAGGGGTGGGAGATAGTGTTTAAGGGGCTCCTGGAGGGAGAAGCTGTGGGGGGAGATGAGCTCTCAGACTCTGGAGCTGCCCAGAGAACCCCAGGGGGGTTGCAGGCTTGCAGCTCCACCCTCCCTCTACCCAGACCCCACACCAGGTCCAAGGGCAGCACTCACCTCTCGAGACCTGATCAGGGAGGTTCTTGGGGCAGCAGGACCCCACCCAGTAACTGACGAGGCCTGAGGTCAGAAAGGTCTGGGTCCAGAGCCACCCCAGCTATTCCAGCACAGCAAGTGCAAGGCCTCTGAGTCTCGGTTTTCCCATATGAAGAATGGCGATCACAGTCATTCCTGCTTCTCGCTGTTGCGAGGGGACCCTTAGCCTCAGGCCTGGCACAGAGCAAAGGGTCCATGAATACCAGTGATTACTGATGTTATTATCAGGGTCTCCTGCTTTGGGAGTGGGATGCAATTGAGAAGCATCACAGGGCAGCCTGGAATGGACGCGGATTTATTTTTCAAAAGTAAATGACGTGTAAACTGCTCTTCTGTTATTATTTATGAATGAAGCTCTGAAACCCCCATAACGGGTGGAGACACAGCATGGGACCCAGTGTGAGGGATGAGAGTCTGGCCATCTGCCCCAGGCCACCAGAGATCCAGGGGTCATGAACCACAGTTTCTGAGGAGAATCCCATCTGCCCTGGAATTCAGTCCTGTGAAATCCATGGCCTCTCTAGGAGCCTGGGTGGTTCTGGTGGCTCCAGCTGGGCTTGTGAAGGAACAAGCCACACAATAGACACCCTGATACTCAGCTAGGAGGCAAGCAGTCAACCAACCTGGGCCAGAGGTTACCGTCTCTTCCCCCCTACTTGCCACCCAGGCTTGAGTGTCTGGGAGCAACCTGAGTCCCAAATACCTGAGCTAAGGTAAGCACAGTACCTCTGAGGCTCTGAAATAGGCCAGAAGGTGTGCGAACAGATTTTCACCAAGGACAGGTGCATCTCCCCATAGCCACTGTCCTGAGAAGCTCTGGAGCTGTAGAAAGAACAGTGCTCAGAGAGAGGCCCTTTCCCCGCTCTGCTTCTCGTTTACCTTGACCCTGGAAGAAGGATTGGACTGCAACTCCCCTATGATTTAAGATAAAACAGGTGAGGAGCTGTAGCAGAGGCTGAGAGAGGGGATGGCAGACTTGAGGTGGAGGCTGCCAGCCTGCCGGGACAGGGCTTCCCTGTCTGTGAAAAGGAGACTCTCCCCTCCTTCCTCAGGAGTGGGCTGGGAATGACTCAGGACCTTCAGGGCCCTTTCATTCCTTGATTCTATGAGCTAGGTGACCCTGGGGTGCTGACATATGACAGAGATCTCTTTAGGACAGCACCTGGTAGATGCCCTGAAGGGTAAGGCAGGAACAGAACTGAGGAGAGGATGAATGGCTGGCTCTTAGAAGCAACCTTATGAATAATCAAAATTAATACTTATGTAGCATTTAATCGTTCACAAAGCACAGTGACAGCTAGCATTTCCTCAAATCAGCCTAACTGTTGGGGGGAAAGGACATCCTGAACAAACTTCACAAATAGGTTTTATGGACCGCACCCCACCCCAGACAGAAGAGATCCAAGACACCAAGGACTACAAATCCTCTAATGTCATCACCACCAAAGGGAAGACTGCTGGGCACTGAGGGCGGAGTTAAGCAGCCAGGTTTGGTGTATAACCAGACATGTGGGTCTTGGGGTCCCTTGGTTTTTCACTGGCTTTCAATGTGCTATTGGGGTTCCAGCTCAGAGGAACTGGTAGGACGCATTCACCAATTTCTCTCGCTTTCTCCCTGAGCTATTCATTTCTTCATTTCCCCTTTTTTGTAAACAAACCCTTTATTATCCTTTTTGTGTGTGCCTGCAGTTGAGTCTTATTTTAAGTCCTTTTTAAGCATGCGGGTTAGGGCCACAGTCAGGCAAACCATTTCACATCGGGGTTGCCCTGTAACACAACTACCTCACCAACTCTTACTGCACCCTACTTACAGATGAGGAAACTGATGCTCGAAGAGGTTAAGTCCTCTGTCTACAATAGGGAGGACCTTCCTGGCTTTATTATTTTTCCAGAGGCATAGCTGAGGGGGAACTCAGGACCATCCTAGGCAGTCTGATATGACAGCAGGTCTGCCCTAGACAGTTGGGCAGGTTGTTCACTGCGCTAGGGTTCCTGACTAAAGGTTATGATTATAAGACTAGGATCCAGTCTCACTCTGCTCACCAAGTCACACTCACCGTGTGGAGTTACATGTGCCAGGGCACAAAGACACTATATGAGTCGGTGGCACCATGACTGAACTAGCTACCTGGTGGACTGCTTTACCCTTAGTTTCCTGAATTGAAGCACAGGATAATCTCTCTTCCATGTTCCCCATCTCTCAAGGGAAGTAGAACCAATGAACAGTCGAGAAAATCAATAACTACAAGTGCTTTGAGCTCCTTGAAGATAAGCTTCGTGACAAAGAGGGAGGTGATTAAAGGCAGGGGCACTTACTTGGTGGCACTGATAGGAATCACAGAACGGGTCTGGCTGTCTGGGATGGGGGTGTGTGTGCCTGTGTGTGTGTGACAGACATTAGCCTGTGGACACTGGCTTCAGGATTTGGGGGACCAAAGCTTGTGTTTACCTGGTTTCCGAGCTCAGTGTCTCTCCCAGTGACTTGCACCTGTGGGAGTTTGATACACATTTGTTCTCCCTGGGTTGAGTTGCCTGTGCATTCCTATCATTGCTTCTTCACTCTGCTCCCTCTCCAAAAATGCAGTAACCCACTAACCATGCCCAACAGGACACTGGGAGTCCAAAGCCTGACTACACCAAGAAGTCGGTGACCTCTGACCTCTGACACTCCTGACCTCAGTTTCCTGGTATGCAAAGTGAGGTGTTGGACCAGCGGGCTGATGGCGGGGCTCCCTCCATGCAGTCAAGAACAATGGATGCCTGGATATGTACATGCGTCTACACAGAGCCCCCCTCTTTTTTTCTGAAGGCAGTTGAGATGTAACAGAGCCTAATCTACACCAGGGAGCCGGGCCTCTGCCCGAGGGGCTGCAGGCACAAATTGGGCCGTCGTGTTTCATTACTTCCGCCAAGTTGGGCCCCACCATCTCACCTCCATCCCCCAGCGAACTGGGAGGGCCACAAGCAGACAGCGCAGTGGGGGCAGGAGCCCACGCCACCACCCATTGGGGCCCGGCTCCACCATCAAAGAGGACAGGAGGGGGAGGGGGCCAGGCCAGGGAGGATTTTTAATGACCCCAAATCCTTGCAACTCATTACGTCTCTGATAAGGCAATGGGAGCTGTCACTCTGAGATGCAGCCAAGGAGGCTCCCTAGAGAAATTTTGCCGCCTTCTCGTTAATCTTCTTATAAACATTGTTATTTATTTTTTCTTATTTTATCCGACATGTGTCAAGCAGCCCCTGCTAAGCCTGTGACATCTCCAGGGAGGCTGGAGGAGGTTTGACGATGGCCCGTCACTCCCCCCGGCCTGGCCCCTCCCCAGGCCTGTCCTCTGAGTGGCCAAGCTTCTGTCCCAGGCTGGCGGCTTTGTGATGCTTGCGGGAACAGGGTCTCGGTCCAGGACATGCTGGACATCTGGGGACTGGCCGTCAGAGCCAGGAGATCACAAACCATGCCAACCCAGGCTGGTGCCAGGGCAGAGAAAGAAGGGCTGCGTACCACCACTGGCATCTGGGGGAAGCACACAGCTGCATGGAAGCCCCCAGGCTTGCTCTGCAGGTATCTGATTGGCACCCAAAGCAGCAATCGCCATCTCTGCCACCACCGGAGACCTCATGCCCAGCACTGTGCTCGGCACCCTTCATTCATTTGTTCTTGTTCACTGCTCACAGCAGCCCCATGAGGCTGTTCCTGATATGAGGTCCGTCTTCAGGTGAGAAAACTGAGAGCCTGGGAGGTTGTACCACTTACCCAAGGTCACCCAGACAGGAGGAGGCAGACTGAGGATTTGAACCCTGCCACTCAGATGCAGAGCTCGTACAGTGCTTCCTGCCCTTCCCACGGAGGCCTCCTTGGAGCATCCTGGAATTCTGCCCGAGAGAGACTAAGCGAGGAACCTCTCCCCTTTTCAAAGATAAAGAAACAGGCTCGGAGAGAGTGTGTAACTTGCCTGGGGCCATGCTGCTATCACTAGAACCCATGTCTCCTGGCTCTGGACGGGAGTTCTTTCTGGAAGGCCTCAAACATCTCCCAGATAACCTCTTCTGAGTTCAGGGGGCCTTCTGACTTCTGTTACAGGGATGGGGCGATGCTAGGAGTGGAGGGAGCAAGGGTCACAGGGCACAGGGAAATCAGTAGAACTCAGAGCCCTCCTTCAGTTATAGTTCCTGGCACACATTTATATGCACCTTATGGATTTCTCATGGTGGATAACTGTTAATAAAGTGGGCTATAAAGCAATGCATATAGCAGACCCCCTTTAGTGAGTGTGTAGTTATTTTGTGTACATGTGTGCTTTATACACATACACACACACACACACACACACACACACAGAGAGAGAGAGAGAGAAACAGATTGCATAGGGAACAAAAGATTGGATTTGTTGCTTTGCTTTCAGAACAGCCTAATTTAAGGCAGTATTTGAATATTTCTGTGTTTGGGGGATCCTGAATCAAGAACACGGCACATGTGTTTTTTTTTTTTTTAAACCTTTTATTTAAAAATAATTTTAGGTTTATAGAAGAGTTCCAAAACAGTAGAGTTCCCATGTACCCTTCACCCAGCTTCCCCTAAAATTAGCAATGTTAACATCTTGTTTCATTTCAAACTTCACCGTTTTTCTATTGATAAAAAACTAGATCTTCATCACATCCTATCAGAGACCCATGGCATCAGCAGGACTTCTCACTGGAGATGCTGACCTCAACCACAGGTTAAGGGGTGTCTGCTAGGTGCCTTAAGTGCTGTGTTACTATCTATCTCCCCATGTTCCATTCTTAGAAGCAAGTTGCTAGGAGAGGAGTTAAGCCCCACCTCTTGGATATATATGACTTTGTGGGCATATGTTAAAACCACTATACTAAGAAATTTGGAGTGGAGGAAAGGGGTACTTTTGAGGCTATCCAAGTTTGCCCCCTAATTTGAACAGCCATCAATGGTTGCAGCCAGCATCAATGCCTGCCTACCTTGGTGACCTAATGGGGGTTATCTACTTCCCTGATCCTTCTAATTTATTAGTTGGAATTCAATATTCTTGTTATTTATTGTGTCATTCAGCTGGTTTCAGTTCTGGCCTCTGGAAGCTCTTAAAGGTTGGCTCCTCTGTTCTTTTGATATGGTCTCCCCCCCCCCTTTTTTTTTTTTTTGGCTACAAGCCTATCATGTGGTTTTTGCTGTTTTGTTTATAGCACTACCTTTCTTTCTAGGACCACAAAATGCTCCAGGATGAGCCTGCATTTTCTCTGCCCGGCCCTAGAATCAGCCATTTCTCCAAGGAGCCCTGATGTCTTTTATTGGAAAATATATTTACAAACCAAGACCTGGGTGCTAGGAAGGCACACGTCTTTGAAGTCACTTTTTACACTAGTAAAATATCTGGAACTTGACTATTGGCATCATCAGGGAGCCTTCTACGTTTGTGGCTGTGTATGTTTGTGTAACATACCTGGATGGCAGGTCTCCCTCCAGAACAACTTTGGAAGGTCATTACCAGGGCGCGGATGCTGCTCCGAATTTAAATCCTTACTGCTGGTATTATAGTGCCATGCAGTCCGCTCTTCATCCGGCCTCCAGTATAAACATCCAACTTTTCATCCGCTCAGTCAGGATGTGCAAGCCAAAGAGTTTGACACGTCTTCAAAATGTCGATGAACCATTTGGGAAATATTAAATCGTGATTTAATGATTCTTCTCAAATTTTACTCAATTATAAATTTAATATTCCTGACATTTTCCTTTACTCCAATGGAGGCTCTGAGACTCCAGAGACTGGGGAGAGAGCCCAGAAACAAGTGTGAACACAAAGGAACCAGCGTGGGCAGGGTGCCTCACCTCTCCGCCTAGCTTCTCAAGTTAAATGGGAACAACCGAAACAAAAGAAAGGACAAGGAAAAAGGCAATGGGAATTGTTACAAATGGTTATTCTTCTGTTTGCATGACAGAGTCCAGGTTCAGGATCCAGATGGATCTTGCTTCAAAACCTGCCTCTGTCACTGCTCACCTGTGTGACATGGACAAGTGAGCTCGCCTCTCTGGGCCTCAGTTGTTCTGTCTATAAAATGGGGTAGCAGTTGCTACCACAAGGGTTTGTTACAGGGGCCAAGTGCTTTACCACAATGCTGACAAATACGCAATAATAATAACAATACTAATAATAAGAAGGGAGTCCAGTCCCAGTGACTCAGTTACTGACTGAGTGGGAATGTCATCCTGATCATTGGCATGGAGTTAAGATCAAAATAGGAGTCAAATTTAAATATCTGTCATGCACATTTTTTAAAAATAGGCTTTATTTTGTCAGAGGTTTAAATGCATAGCAAAATTGAATAGAAGTATAGAGATTTCCCACATATCTCCTGTCCTCAGCCTCCCCCACTATCAAAAATCTCACACCACAGTGACACATTTATTACAAGTGATTAACCTAATGACATGTCAGCACCCAAAATCCATAGTTTATATGAGCTGACTCTTGTTGTTATATAGTCTATGTGTTTGGACAAATGTATAATGACAAATATCTATTTCATTATAATATCAAACAGGATAGTTTCACTGCCCTAAAAAATTCCTCTGTGCCTCGCCTATTCATCCCCCCTTCCTCCCCTAATCCCTGGCAAACACAAACACTCTTACTGCCTCCATAGTTTTGCCTTTTCCAGAATGCAATATACTGGGGATCATATAGTATGTAGCATTTTCAGATTGGCTTCTTTCACTTCACATTATATATTTGTTTCTTCCATATCTTTTCATGGCTTAATGATGCATTTCTTTTTAATGCTGAATAACATTCTGGATCTACCATTGTCTAGATGTGGCACAGTTTACTGATCCACTTAGCTTTTGCTGGACATCTTGGTGGCTTTCAAGTTTTGGCAATTATGAACAAAACTGCTATAGACATTGTGAGCTTTTTGTTTGATCGTAAGTTTTCTATACCTTTGGGAAAATTCCAAGAAGCACAATAAGAGTATGCTTATTTTATTTTTGTAAGAAACTTCTACTCTCTTCCAAAGTGCCTGCACCGTATTGCTTTTCCACCAGCAACGAGGGAGCGTTCCTGTTGCTCCACATCCTCACCAGCTTTTGATGATGTTTTGGATTTTGGTCATTCTAATAATAGGTATGTTGTTGTGGTTCACACTGTTGCCCCTGTTGTTTTAATTTGAAATTCTCTAATGACATATGATGTTGAACCTCTTTTCACATGTGTATTTACCATCTGTATGTTTTCTTTGATGAGGTGTCCAAATTTTTGCAACTTTTTAAAACAAGTCTGTTTTCTTACTGTTGAGTTTCAAGAGTTCTTTATATATTTTGGATAATAGTCCTTCATCAGACATCATTTGCAAATATTTTCTTCTAATCTTTGGTTTGTCTTCTCATTCTCTTAACAGTGTCTTTCATAGAACTTATATTTTCAATTTGAATGAAGTCCAACTTAGCAATTATTTGCTTCATGGATCATGCCTTTGGTGTTGTATCTAAAAAGCCATCACGCTACCCAAGGTCATCTTGATTTCCCCTTTTGTTATCTTCTCAGAGTTTTATAATTTTATATTTTAAATTCTGGTCTTTGATGCAGGCTGTGATAAATTGTGTGAAGAGTATAAAGTCTGTGTCATGATTCATTGTTCAGTTGTTCAGTACTATTTATTGAAAAGACCATCTTTCCTCCATTCACATGTATTTTTCTCTTGAGTTGTTCAAAGGACATCCCAGAACAGAGTCCCCCATAGTCCCCACACACCTGCTTACCCACTGCCCTGTTCCAGTAACGAAGGACCCTTTGGAGAGAGACCTCGGGCCTGATCCACAGAGCCCTGAGTAGGGAGGATACCTCAGTCAGGCACCCTTCAATATCAAGAGCAGGGACCTCAGGCCAACCAGGATTGGGGGCCGGTGGTTCTCAGAGCAAGAGACTAGGGGACTAGTCTCCCTGTTAAAAGAAGCAGGCTTGACCAAAGGGGCCTCATGGTCGAGGAGACTACAGCCTCAGGCCTCAGAGGTTAGGAGCAGAGCCCAGGGTGGGCAACCCCACAATCAGGCACACAAAAACATTCGCACGCACTCACCTCAGGAACCTGGATAGCTGCTCACCCAACTGACCAGTTTAACTCTGCCATCGTGACCTCCTCTCGAGGGGTTTAATTTGGGGCTTCCTGCTAGCTTCTCAGTGGCTGTGGGAGGTAAGGATTTGTGTTCAATATGGGTCTCAGGAGGTTGGGGAGGAGACAGGTCTGTGCACATGGGGTGTCCTCTGCCCCCAGCCAGCCCCTTTGGATGGTACCTGCCTCAAGGTCTGTTTCCTCATCAATGAAAGGGACAGCATGAGATCCAATCCTCCCTTGGGACACAAGAGTCTTGGTCCTTTGAAAACGAGGCAGGGACACTAGCCAGTCCAACCCTCTTTATCCAGACCCCAACTCCTAGAGGCATTATTGGCCTTGCAGCTAGAAAGTGGCAGCTCCAAGAGACCCAGGCTTCCCCCACCCCTGTCAAGCCTGTCTCTGTACGGAGGAATAGATGCCACTCATGACATATTCGCCACATGAGCCAGGTGCTGTGCTGGCCCCTTCCAGCCATGGTGTCTCATTTCATCCCATGACAAGACCACAGACCCGGCACCACTGTCTCCTTCATATGTGAAGCCCAGAAAGGCAGTTGAGCAGGGTGGTCAGAGCTCCAAGCCACAGCTTGGAGGTGTTCTCAGCCTCAGTTTCTTCACCTGTCAATGGGACTAATCCTACTGCCTCTGAGCTGCTGTGAGACACACGTGAGTGAAGCCAAAGGGCACAGCTGCAGCCAGAGCAAATGCTGGTGCAGATCTGCTGGGAGTGCAGCCCTGGGTCCGAACCAGGAGTGTCCGGCTCTGGAACCCGCGCCCTTTCTTCTCCCTCTCCTGCTCCCCACTAAACTTCCATAGAGGTGCCCAGAATGGGAAGACACGCAGCCTGTGGGAGTGTGTTTTGAGAGCTAGGGTTCGGATCTGGGAGAACTCACTCCATGGGTCCAATACCTTGTGAGTTGTGTTTCTCCCCATCATTCTAGTGCTTGGGCCCGGGCCAAATCCAGAGACACTCGTTCGGAACAGGCCAGGGTCACCCAGAGGGCTCCTAGGTCCCAGCTCCCGCTCTCCCCAGAGAAGCCACACTCCTGATGAGCGCAGCCCTCACGTCTGCTGCTCTGTAACCACTGACCACGCTGTGCACTTGTCCATCTGGGTTGGACACAGTGTCCCCAGGGCATGAAATTCATTTTCTTTATGTCTGGTGGAGGATTGAGCGCTCGGCTGAAATCCAACAAATCTTAGTGATTGCAAAAACAAGCACAGCCATGGCCCTGTGTTTGCAGAACACACACACACACACACACACACTCATATCACAGGTATGTATAGCTCCTCATACACACACATACACTTGTTCACACACACCCTCACACTAGCTCACTTGCACAAATAATCTTATGACTCACACTCACTTGCACCCATTCACCCTCACTCAGACTCACTGCTTCACATACACATACTTGTACCAGGTCTCGTGCACACTTATGCACATATATACGTAAGCACTAAGAAAACACACAAATTCATACACACACACTCACACACACTCAGGTGGCTGTTGGACTCCTCATTCTGCATCGGTGATGCTCTCCCAAGCGTGGAAGCATCCAAGCAGAAGCTACTTCTCCTTCTCCCCCTTTGCCCTCCCCTTCTCCTTGAATTCTTTTAAGTCCAGCCCCAGATCCATCTCCTCCAGGAAGGCTCCGAGACTTTACCCTTTCTCCCCACCTGGACTCTCCTTCCTCTCTGGACTCCCATCAAGTTAAAAGCAGCATATTCCTCTGTTCTTGTCCAGCAACCAGTGTTTGCTGAGCACCTGCTATGTACTGGGCACAAAAAGTCCCTCACCTCTCCACTGAATGGAGAGAGCCCTTTAGGGACAGAGCAGCGTCACAGCATCTAAGCCCTGAACATGTGGTACCTACTCAAAAAGAAGATGAAGGCCTGTCTTCTCCAGACCCCTGGTGGCCAGTTCCCTTCCTATGACCAAGTATCCCCCACAGCTTGCTCTCACGAAGCTCCTGCCTCCGTGCACCCTTCCCCTCCGTGCCCATCTCCTCCTGCACACCCACGCAGATCCAGCCAGGTGCCTCAGTGAGTCCCTTATCAGAAACAGTCTAGTGTAGTGCGGCCCCTGCCTGTCTCCCTGTGGGACCATGGACACCTCTCGGCAGGCAGGTCCATGTCCACGGAGCCTCCCACTAAGTGGCTTTTGTTGGGATTTGAGTTGAGCACCCCAAGAGGTGCTTTCTCAGTATAAAAGTTTTTCTCTCCAGAGGTATGCAAGCTGGTGCACGCTTACTTTTCTCTCTGCATCTGAACCCCGGATCCCAGTGATGCTGCAATTTACAGAGACTCCACAGTCCTAGCTTTGGATGTGAGACCCCCCCCCAACTTCATTTTTCATGACTCATTTGAAATTCTCCACATACTTCTTTATATACTTCTCAATACACTTTCTCCAGGAAGACTGGAGAAATGTATTCCAAATCTAGATGCCCTCCTCTGGGCCCCCCAAACCCCATCACAGCTCCGTCCTGCTCTAGTACAATTGCTTGGTCTACATCTGTCGCCCAGCCTGTGTTTTCCATGAAGACAGATGTTTGGTATGCTCCTCATTGCTGCTGCACCTCCGGGGCCTAGTGTGGCACTTAGTGCACAGCAGGCATTCAGTCACTGCTCCAGCAAGGGAGGCGTGAAATACATCCACTGGCTTGTCTGCCCTCTGTGATCTTGCAGACAGTGAAGTCCAAGGGAATCTGGGATTTTTCCTGTCTACAAGGCAGTTCCTCTTGGGGAAGTGTCCACCTTGGGCTTTTCTAGTCCCATGAGTCTCACCTTTCTTTGGAACCTCTGTCCTTGCTCGTTACTCCCCCAGATATCCCCTGCCCCCATCACTTTCCAGATGCCTGAGTGTCCCCATTAGACCATCTGTGCTGGAGGCAGGTTACCCAGAGGCTGTCCCAGGGTATGTAAGACAAAGAACTCCATGCCTTGGAGTCTCCTGACCTGGGGAGACCTGCCTCTGGCTAATTCCTCAATTCCTGAACTGCTGCTTCATTCGATAACTGACCTCTTGGGGGGATAGCTTGTGTCTCTTTAAGCACCCCCAGGAAAGTGAAGGCAAAACATGCTTCTTCACGTCTTGGCCTCCCTGGTGGCGCAGCGGTTAAGCGCTGCGCTGTGGAGCTGTCGGCAGCAGCGATGCAAATTCGATGCCCAGCCAGGGAGAACCCCACATGGCGCGGCAGACCTCTCCTGCCTCGCCCACTGCTCCCCTCAGCAGTGTATTTCTGATCTGCCTGTTCTGTTCCCCGCTCTGTCTCTGGTGAACCCTCTCGCTGCCCCACGCCTGTGGTCTGTACCCCAACTTGTATGTATAAATAAATAAATAAATCTTAAAAAAAATGCTTCTTCACGTCTGGGGGTTGAAGAGAGGGACTGGAGAAAATAGCTTTCACAACTTCCTGGGATTTTGGAGCTGTCATAGTGTTTGACAGGAACTGGGGAGGTTGGGGCCATGGTGTCCTCGTGACTCCAATGGGACACATGGCTTGGCCTAGGACCCAAATGCATCATGGCCTTAAAGCTCCTTCACTGTGTGGCTTGACCGAGCCAAGTAACTTTACACAGTTCCTTGGCCTATCTTTCAAGGATCTTCACCCTCTGGCCTGAAATAGTCTTTCCACAACCCTTATTTCTTCCCTTGTTGACCCCAGGCAACCAAATTCCCAATACCCCCAGTATCCTGCTTCAGGGACTTTGTCTTTCACAGGTGCCTCCTCTGTGGCCCCATTCCAATTCAAATGGTGAAAGCTCTTCTCGACCCACTTATGTTCTCCTACTAGTTGTTAACCTGCTTCTTGCCTGTGTCTCCCACCAGAAGCTAATCAGTCACGGTTATGTATGTAGCTCATGGCTCAGCCTCCGGCATAGACTGGATGCTCAATAAATCCCTGCTGAATGAATGAATTGAAGGGATCAACTCTCCTGGAAAGCCCAAGTGAGGGATTCTCACGCATCTGCTAGATTAGGGGATGCTCCCAGGTGAGCCCCATAACAGAGTGAGGACAGAAGAAAAGCTAAGCCAGACTATGGACACAGTGGCACTCTAGCCTCAGCCTTAACCTACCGGAGGAACATGTGCCCCCTTTAGACAAGGTGTCAGCCTTTTTCCTCCTCATATCAGTCAGTGTTCAGGTGCAGGAATAAACTCTCGGTGATTTCCTTTCTCCCAGTGCAGGAAGTTTGGAGAGACCACTAGGGGCCAGCACTGGCAGGCACTGGGGGAGAGGTGTAATGCCTGGGTCAGGGGTGGGGGGCACCCACAGCATTGGAAGGGACTGCCCCTGCCACTCACAGAGCCCAGGGCTGAGGGGCCTTGCAGCCTGGATATCTCAGGATAGGCTCAGAAACCCCAGGTGAGTAGCACATCAGACATCTGAAAGCCCATCTCTGTCTCCAAATGTCACTTAATTTCTTCCCCGTTCCTACATCCTGGGCCCATTTTTGCCTTGTGTTTTCCCACTGGCTGGAAGAACAGTGGGTGAACATTTTCCTCAGAGTCCCCCACCCCAATCTGTATGTCTGGGAGTTTCTCCCTGCAGTTTATTTCTTGAGAAATGAAGGCCCAGGAGACATTGCCCCACAGCTAAAATGTCTGAGAAAGCCCTGGGAAGATTCACCATCTCCCAGCCCCCTCTGGGCTCTTCCAGGTGGTGTGGTGGGCAGGCCAGGCGGGCAGGGCTCGGCAATGACAAATGGCCCAGACCCCTGACCCTGGACTCTCCCCTCGCCCCGACAGCTATTGATGACTGGGGCATCTGAGTTTTTCTCTTTTCTCTGTCTTCTCCTTTAATTGAAAAATATAAAGAAAACGCCTATTGATTCCTTGTAACTGATAAGCTACTCACTCCTGGGTCTTTTTAATCAGGAGCCTGAGTCTGGCTTGAAGCCCAAGGGAAGGAAAGGGGTGGGAGGGAAGGAGCACAATGAGATCTCTGGGCTGCTCCCCACTCCTCCCAACACACTTGGGCAAGAACCTTCAGGACTGAGGATTAAAGAAGAGTTTAGGAGCCTTCCCCTTCAGAAAGGTTTAAAGTTTCTAATTTTTCAAGCACATAATTATCTTTAACATTTACACAACACTTTGCATTACCAAGCAATTTGCATTTGCAAAGCCCTTCCATATTTATTGTCTCATTTGATCAAACTGTTTACTGCAGGGGACAACTGGCACAGGAGTTCTCCTCCCCTTTCGGAGCTGTGCTTCTGGACAGTGGAAACTCTGCTTGTAAGTCCTGGGAAATAGCTTGGGCAGACACTGTTCCATTTTATAGATAAGGAAATTGAGGTTCAGAAACATTGTAACTTGCCCAAGGTCACACAGCAAGTGGGCAGTCAGAAACAGTCCAGAGTGAGACCTCTGAGCCCCTTCAGATTGCTCTGAGCCCTAGAATCAAAGTTCTGGGGTCCCCTAGTTGGTCAAGATACAGGAATCATCTAGCAGGTTCATCAGGCTCCCGTTCAATATGGAGCCTGTCAGGCCTGAAGAAGATCCTCCTAAGAAAAATGGTGACTGATCATTGTCATGTGCTAAGAAGATATTCCCTTCCACAGAGAACACTCATCTCAGGCCAGAGCCTGTCAGCAGGGGAATGAACCAGATGACCTCTCTGAGCCCCTTCTTGCACAAGAAGCTACAAGT
>PVIJ01019919.1:0-22245 GCA_004024925.1 Scalopus aquaticus | reverse complement strand
CAAGGGACCATGGAGATGGATCACGGGTGAATTGGTGGTGGGCTACCCAAGGGGAATGCAAAATGTAAAAGACATAAATAACAATAAAAATATATATTATATTAAAAAAAAGAAAGCTATATGGTCATTCACAGAGTTCTCACTAGAAAATATCTGATTGCAAAACCAAAATTTCTAAACTTCCCCAGCCAATATGTTCTTCAAATATGCTAAACTTCTTTATACCTTATTCTGTGTGCTCCTTGTGTGTGTGCTCTTGGCTTTGAACAATCTTGTTAGAGATAATTTCATGGATGGCTTCTTCTCATTTGGTTCTAAGTTAAATGTCACCAACTTGAGAAACCTCACTAAGTAGCAAAAATAAAACAGGGCCACCACCACCACCCCCAGTACTACATTGCTCTAACTTATTTCCTCGAAGTATTCATCAGCATTTTAAACTACCTTAACTTTAAACTATCTTAAAAGTGACTTTGACTTTTTTATTAGTTTAACTAGGATGCAAACTATAGCTTGCATGAAAATAGGACTTATTTGGTTGCATGAAAATAGGACTTACTTGGTTTTTTCACTGTGGGATTGCCAATGCATAGAACAGTGCCTATCAAAATGTATTTGTTAACGTAATAATGAAAGCTATCATATAATGATTTTACAAAAGAAAGTCTAACACCAATAAGAGATAAGGATTCCTGCTGGGACATTGGTTGAATTAATAGGAAACCTTACAAAGATATTGGTTATTTACTTTTACTAGTGACAGGTTGTGAATGCCTGTTTAAAACAGAATTGAATTCACAGTGGTTATTACAAAGTAGACAGATACATACACACATACAATGGACAACTTTAGGCGATGAACATTAAGATTGCCCCCTATGACAACATGGGATCTTGTTTACAACATAAGCATGAAATAAGATAGTTGCATGTGGCAGAGTTGTTAGAAAATAACTGATCAGTCACTGTGTCTGCTTTGAGTTTGTATTATATTGATGTTCATGTTAGTGTCATCAAAACAACTCACAACAAAATTTAAGATGGCATGAGGTCTGTTAATTTCTCAAGAAAATTCAGCAAGATTCCAAGAAAAAGCCAGAATCTTTGAAAGCTTCATTCAGACCAAAATTCTAATGCTTACCTATTTAACTATATTTACTGACATGTATAGACTATATAGAGAAAGAGCATCAAGACCAAAATTTCTGACATAAAACTGTCTTATGAAGATTAATACAATCTTATGAAGATTAATATCCACAATAATGAAACTTGTAATTCTGTGATTCAATGAAATGCAATCTATAAAAAACTTATTGTACATATAATATAAAAGTTATAGTTCATATAGTATAATTTTAATTTTCTGTGCTGATTCCCTTCTGCAATTATAGTTAATATACCTCCCAGTCCTGCTATAGCAAATAGATGGGAACTATTAACAAGAAAATATCACTTATGTAATGCTCACCTATAGGAAAGCCACTCATGACACCAATATAGAAAATGTTAATGGTGGTGGTGTTATTGCCCAGTTAAAACCCTTTTAGGAAAAAAAAAAACATGTCTCACAGTTGTCATAATCCAGAGTAACAATTCTAAGGGATTAGTGTGTTGTTGGTGGACAGAAGCTCCAACCTCTCAAATTTATCCCAACAGGATCCTGGAAGAATATGTTTAGGAAAATATCTCTTTGTCTCAACTACCAAATATCTGGTAGTTAGCATATGAGAGATTAATTCTTTCTAGGGTTGAGATGGAGGCACTTTAGGGTAGATGTTAAGTGTGAGCTCTAAATCTGGAATTCAGCCATTTAAAAGCTAAGGGATACTGCCAACTTACTAGATATTTTCATGCCTCATTCCTCATGTATATACTGGGGATGATAATAATACCTACAAAATCACTAATGAATAGTTGTGATAAGAATTAAATGTGCTAATGCATATAAAACAGCATGGTGCTTTGCACATAAAACATTTTAACGTAAAATCCTTTATTCATAAAATATTTAATAAAAATTAAACATTTTACCAGTAAATTATCTTAGTCCTGATATTTCATCTTGGGGCAGATAATAACATTATTACTCCTTAAACATCCACTTGGGTTTAAGACTGTCAAAGAGACAGTAAAACTGTCAAAGAGAAAAGATTTAAGCCCACACAAGCTTTTCCACCAGAAAGTTCTGCACGTTAGGGTCTTAATATTAGTATATGATCTTCAGTAGTTCTGCTTCTCAGAGACTCGGGTCCCTTGGAGAAAAGATGACAAAGGGATGACCACTGATAAGAGGAGAAGGTCAGAGTGAAGGAAGAAAACATGCCCCAAGTGACTCTCTGTCTTCTTTGCTCCTTCTACATTTTTACAAACCAAAGTGTGGAGAGGACAGCATGTTATACTTCCTTTAAAGGTAATGACTGAACAATGACTAGGTGCTTCAACTACCCCTGTACTTTGGGAGACAGCAAATGGAGGACAAGACCACAGTCCTTAAAGAAGTTTACGATTTTGTTGAATAAAAGTAGTCAACTGACTAGTGCTACAATGTGTGGAGGAAGGTCTAGTGAGAGGTACGCCATTTTCTTCTTTCTGTCATCAACCTCAACCTTGCTGGAGAAGCAGGGCCACATGGCAGCTACAAATACATCAGATTGCAGGTAAACCATGTCCCAACCAGTATTGAGGAATTTATAAGCCCCAAATGCAGTTAATTGTGTCTTTTGTTTATTAGCTTCACTGAACTCCCTTGGTCTCTGACTGTAAATGTCTTATAAAGGGGAACACTGAGATGTTTGCTCCTAAGCAAGCTTCATCCCTGCAACTCTCTTCAGTAAGGGAGGAACTCAGTTGCTCTGGTGAAGTGTGATCCCCACATCAAACCCAACAGGCTGAAAATTACACACACACATTTCCCACCCCTCACACAAATCTCCATTTCCTCTCCCAACCAGAAGTGTTCCAAAGTCCTAGCTCAGTTCCACACAGCAGTTTGGGGGCCATCACCAAGTTTAAATTCCCCAGATGTAGGTCAGGGCCAGAGTGAGAGTTTGCACTGTCACTAATAACCATTCCCCCATCACCTCACCACACTTCTCCAGCATCACTAGGCATCAACCTCGTGCAGACGGAGCTCTCTGCCCACCACCACAGTAAGTCCACTAGCACGGCAGTTCTCTGGCTTCTTTTCAGAAGCCTTCTTTCATTTTACCTCCCATTGGCAGAAGTCCAAACCACCACCAAAAAAAGAGTGAGTGGGAAGAACGAATTCAGTCTCGGGTAAGTATCTGACCTAAGAGTTTCTTTCTCTTTGGGCACATAACCTACACTGAATATTCCCACTTCAACCCTCCAGTTACCATCATTGTAGCGTATCATTCAAGACTCTATAGCTTCACGCTTCTAATGGACTGTGAGTTTTAGTCCTACAATTTCCATTATGACCTACTTGCAGGACTGTTTTAGGGTTAGTTGCGGGGTAGAAGATCATCCAGAATATCTTCACTTCATAGTGTAAATATTAAAAAGGTGGTAGCTACATATTCAGAAGTTGCAACATGAGTACAGTTTTGGCAGCAAATATGTTGAGACAGCAAATATGTCTCAACTAGTCCTTTGGAGGGGAACGAAGCTACTCATGTTGTCATAATTCTATATAAGGGCACAAGTCTTGCCTGACTAGCTTTATACTTAATGTCCAACCAAAAGAGACATTATTTTTATTCTATAAACATTATTTTATTCTATAACCTTAGTAGCCATGGTTCTAAAAAAGAAACACGTACTGAAAATGAGAGGGGAGATTCACCTTTGGAGATAATATTGTTTATCCATAAGGTGCTCTCTGCATGGAATGTATACTGGAAGGCTTTAAAAGTCTGCAGATATATTTACAGTCTTATCACTGTACTGAATATCACCTATTGGGAAAAGCTGGGAGAAGGCAGCTTTTAGGGTGGCTAAAGAGATACAACAAAGAGTAAATATGCATCAGCAATCTCTGTTCTGAATGATATTGGGTTTATAAAGTAATTGATTTTTCAGGTTTCCAAGTATTCAAAATATACAAAATAAATTTGCTGGAGATTTGATTAATTTATATTTAGATTAATTTAGATTAATTGGATTTAGATTAATTGATGAATAGTCACTTAGAGTTATTTGTGAATGGTTATTTATTTTAGGTGAATTATATTTTGGATAGATCATCTAAATTCTTAAGGTTGATGTCATTAAGTACATTTATGTTATTTATGTCCTTAGTGCTGTTGTCAGTGTTAAGAAAAACATGTTGAACTAAAGTGGTATGTAAGTCCAAATTTTCATAGGAAAAAATTATTTTGCAACTGTGAAAAACCTATAAACACCACCTAATGAGTGTGTGTCGGTACAATGTGGCTGGAGTATTTTATGCAGGAACTATAACCTCTGAATTAAGGTACACACAACATGGGAGGAAGTAAGAAGAAACATCAGTTTCAAACATTCTGACTCTCTCAAGTTTCCAATAAGGAAATAAGACCCAGAGAGAAGATTAAGAGGTTTGACCAAGGTCATTTATCAATAGTTACTTAGTGGCTGAATCACTAGAAATCCTGTTTTTGGACTCTTCTCTTTTGGTAGGACAATATTTAGACCTTATTCCAGAGAAAGATTACAGACAAAATACTATAAGTCCATCACATTTTAACAACAAGCTCTCCTTGGAAGAACTATAAGAAAAAAACCTTTGAATTCTAGGAAGATATATAATAGTGAATGACTCCCAAGTGAAGTGACACCACACACACACACACACACACACACACACACACACACACAAACTATATTGTCACTAAATTTGAAATATAGTATCTGATACACTTTACTCAAATTATTTTTGACAGCATCATTCATTGCCTCTGGGATCTTAAAATTGAGCAGAAAAAGGGCTTTGCTGTGTTTTTTCTCCTGTGCTAAAACTCCACCCTTTCAAGATCTCAATCTCTAGTATGCCAACTTCTTAGATGTCACACTATGTGAAGAAGTGGATCAGGGCTGTACCTTTCAGGTCCAGCACACAGAAATACCTTGGTACTAAAGTTGTTACTCTAAAAGTAAACCTGAAAAATAGCCAGGTATTTTCCTAGAACTCATTGTACCTTTATCAGGAGAGATAAACACATGTCTGGAAGATAACTTCCAGGAGGTAGGTCTTTGTCTGGTATGTTTACTTATCTTTACCAGAGTAACAATGTCATAAACATCTGTCTGCACAGAAATTTTAATCTTCTGGTAGGAAACCATAAAGATCATTCCTTCATCCTGAGAAACTCTAAACCATGGGAACACGAGAGGCTCTAGTCTTACATTTCTTACATATTTTTTATTCTATCTAATTTAGTGCTTAGTAAAACCTAGTCTGGGGGAAAGGCAGACACTTTCGAGTCAGGAAAATTTTAGCTTCATTCTTGGAATTGCCAGTTAGTAGCTGTAAATCTTGAACAGAACATTTAACCTTTATAAGTCTCAGGGACCTTATTTGAAAAGATCAAGAATTAGCACATTTCCCAGGACTGCTGAGTGGATCAAATGAACAAATGTACATAATCAAATAGGCAAACAAGGTACTATAAGACCATAACATTGTAGCTGCTCACTAAATGTTAACCTAATTTATTCATTGTTGGCATTCCAAACACAACTGTTAGATAGAATTGGACTGAATTAACCTCCCAGTGAAACGTGGCCCAAGTTAGGGAGGCGAAGAACAGATGTCTTTGCTCATGAATTGACACACTACATAGGATTTTGTGAAATGAAGAAAGCAAGGCTAGGAGCAGAAGCTGGTCACTGGTAGGGGCAACCTATAGCAGAGATGGCAGCTAGCACATCAAGATGGGGCTCACAGGATGATGTAGCCAGTCGAAGCAGAGCATGTTTGACAAGGCTGGAGCGTGTGTTATGGAAACTTGGGACAGGATGAGTGCCACTAAAAATTAGAAAGCCCAAATTTGGCTGATGACAGCTGCCAAGGATATATGACAACTAGGAAATAGCAACAGAACATGTAATCAGAGGATGCTTGACCTTGGCTAAGTGGATTATTCCAACAGGTATAATTAGAGGCTGCCATATGGATGGCAGAGTAGATAGTGACAAATATGACTATGATTTCAGAGGCATCAAGGAATCTACTGCCAAACTCCTCTCTCTTCCACACCCTGAACACTGAAATTATATACTCAGACTATCTCTGCTGCCAGGTCTTATTAATAATGATGCATTCTTTATTATGAAAGAGTTTATTGCATCCTTTTCCTAGATCAGACTCTCATGTGAAAAAGAATGAGGAAAACATGAGGATCTTGGGGATTAGGGAGACTAGAAAGGAAGGGCAGATGCTAGGGCAGTGACAAAGTATGGTGTAGATGTGAACCTGAAAAGCTGTGAGTTGGAAAAATAAAGTGCTTCTTTCATTCATAGGAGTTACCTACTGCCAACATTGTGAAGAGTAAGTCAGTACAAAGACAGGGATGAAGAGTAGCTGTGTATTCGATGAAAGTCATGCAGACTTTACAATACTGTAACATGTTTTTTAAAAGAATGCTATCATTGCCAATATAAGTTGGTAAATTACTATGCACTGGGCCCTGTATGAAATGCGTTACACACACCACTGCATTTAGTCTTCGCTAGAGCCCTATGAGGTAGATGTGTGATCACTCCTGCTTTACATCAGAGAACACTTGGGTTTAGATGGATGAGCTAACATGTCTGTAAAATGGCAGAGCCAGACAAAAATCCATCTCCATCTGACTTCAGAATCCGCGATCTTAATCACTGCCACTGGCCAGGCATTGACAAAGGGAAGTGACTGTAGACAGAGCCGAGAAACTGTAGACAGAGCATTCATCGCTGCCCCAGGCCACAGGCACCAGAATGAGAAGGGGATGTGGGAGGTCCAGCTCTCCTTGTTCTCAGGACTATTGTCTTGGTGCCCAGAGTTCTTGCAGGTCAGCTAAATGCACAATCAGGCAGGAGGCCTCTCACCAAGGACAAAAGTCCTGGTATGAGGAACATACTGGGAGACATTATGGCCAGATTAGCAAATCAGCTAAAATACCTTGCGTGTGAAGATTAACAGAAAGTTAGGTAAGAGTAGAGAATAGAGATAAAATGCTTTGACCAGCAGGAACAACGGAGCACCCCACTCAATAGCCCCAGTCACTCCACCCTAGCTTGCACCAGATGATAAGGCATTCCCACACATGTGCGTTCCCCATGAGCTTGCCCGCCTTCTCTGAACCTGATGCTAAATAAGTACGAGACTGCCTTCGGGTCAGGGCTACACCTTCTTGGTGTAGCCCCTTAGGTTTCTCACTGATCCAACTTGTTTGAACTTTGAGCAATAGCTCTCTCATCCATGCCACTCCCAACACTGCTGCTCTGCAAGGCTTCAAGGGGGTTCTTATAGAGCTGAGGATTTCTCCTCTACCACAATGATAGCAAGTGCTTCCAGACACACGAGGTGTCAGCAGAACTTTTATAACCAAAAATAAGAAATAAGCTATCAATTTGGCCACTTAAGCCCAAACGTATTAATAGTGGGCAAATTTATAATCACTGTTAATAATAAAACCATTACACGTAAAATAACAACACAAGAGCAACAAGGATAATAAACTACCCTCCACCAGAAAGAAACTGACTCATGCAGTCAATTCTAGGCTTACTTTCTCGAGAATTACCATATTAATTGTGACGGATGTGTAAGCAAAGAGGTAGAGAAGTGGGTTCAGGGACTCTTAAACACCAAGTAGAAGGAAGGGAGATGATCAAGTTCTGCTTTTAGCACATACCATTTCATATATTCACTGAAATAGCCCTTCCTTTACTCTGAGGCAATAAAGTTGTTTAAGGCAGGTTCCTATGTGTACACTGCTTCATTCAGCTGCACCCAGCTGGAAAAATAATTTAATTTCAAGGTATTAAATAGGAATCTATTCTTCTTTATCTCCCTACAAAATAAAGGAACTATGGTCTATTATTGTTCTATTTTTAAATACCACGCCAAAACTCATTTTTTTCTGATGAACTCACGTCTTTCCCACTCCCCAGCCTCAAAGATGCTTTTGCTATGAATACCTACAAGCCAAAAATAAGGTTCTGCCTCTAATCTTCTGTTCACACTAACCCTATAAAGGTTTTCTAAGAATCATTCTGAATTCTGATTCTGCTAAGGGGTGACATGTGTTCCCCACTTTCGCTGCTTCCTTCCATTACGTTTCACACCATAACGCTCCTAGTCTCTCTCCAACTTGATTCTGACTGTTACCTATCAGATTGGTTGGGTGTGGAAAAGACTGACTTTCAATGTGTCTAGAGTAACAGACTTTCTTTTGGCCCCATGTTGTTCTATGTTTCATAAATGTAGGTCCCCAAAATGAGGTTTACGTTTGTATAATTTTAAAGTGTAGCCTTTACAGGCCTGCTTAGCTATGTGATCTAATGCCTGTTCTATACCACTACTTGCATGAGTGATGGACTCAGGTCCTGGCCCCCCAATTCTGTTTGCAATGGCTTGTGACACCCGGATGTTCGGATTTCTGCTCAATTTCAAATTCAGTCATATCACATTGGTACACTGAATTTGACAAAGATGGGGGGTATTTCCACCACAGAAATCTATACATACTAAACATCAGCTCCCTCTTCTCCCCCACCAGTTATTAAACCCCCACCAGTTATTAAATATTTAACACTATACCAAAGGATGAAAGCTATATTTTGATTTCTATCCATCTAACGCAAGTGTTTATTTAAAGTGATAATGAACTCTATAGAGATTACCATTTACTGCACTTCCCAGTCCCCAAACTTCAAAGGGTTTTCTGCTTCCTGTTTCTCCCAATAATCAGGGAAACAAAGGTTTTAATAAAGCTTGTCCGTCTCATTCTACATGTTTCAGCTCAACAAAGAATAAATACGAAACCTTGAAGAATTGTCAAACCACAAAGCAAACTAAAATTTACAATCCCTTATTAACTTTTTTGGAAATTGTTCATAAATCTCTTCCTTGAAATGAAAAACAAAAGAATGTTGCTTCCTCTTATTCTTTCCTGTAATATTTTTCATGACTTTATAGCTTTAATTCCTAACTTCCTTTTTTTAAAAAATAAAAGGTTTGTTCACCCCTGAAAAATCTGAAGCTGCAGATGCTGCAGAGAGGTAGTGGTATTTCAGTCACGTGATCTACAGCACAGAGTCCCGCACAGTCTGTCTGCAATTTTGATGGCTTGGCTCGTCAGTCTCCTGCAGGGCTCTAACTAGAACTTGTCATCACTTCATTTATAAAAGAAATATAATATTTAATTAAAACAGCTACATAGAAACAGTCGATGGTTTAACAATTGTCTAAAACAAGTTTAAAAGAAAAGCTTGACTGAAATAAATACAGGTAGATACCGTTGTAATTTTTCACCTTTTCTTTTAACCTTTTGCTAAAAGACTGGAACCAGTCTTAATCCCTATACAAATGTACTACGGAGAGTCTGACCCTCTGGCGCTAAGTTGAAATCACTATACACTTTATCATACACAGCGGCTGGGAGAGAAAATAGTGTCCTGAAAAGACCAGAGGTATTATCCTGGCTTTGTCACTGAGAGATCGATCATATAACCTTGGGCGAGCGCTGTAATTATGCTAGGCTTGTTTTCTCATCTGTAAAATTACTCCGCGAAGTTTCTAGGCCCTTCCTGCTCTGGCAAACAAAGAGTTTCCCGATCTCTCTAAGGTCTCAGCGGAGATCTCCCACCTCTGTGGCAGCTACCGGCACAATCACGTCACCTGCCATGGCTGTTTGAGTTAATTAAGGGGGAGTGATTACATTTTGCCTTTTCAACCACTCTGAACACTGAGTTCTACCTCCCTTCTCCACATGTGGTACACTGGGGAGCGCGGAGCTGTGGTACAGGGTGTCTTTGTGCCTGTTCTCCCCTAAACCTCTGCTGTCAACATTTCTCCCCCACCCTTCACCTCCCAAGTAATTAGAAGGGGGTGAATTCCACTTAAAGTCTCCAGCTTACCAAAGTCCCCACCCCTCTCCCATTCTGGGAGGGAACCTGTTCAGTGTTCTTACAGCAGCTCTGAATAGCTGACAGACTGGTTCTAGATCCCTCCGCTTCTCCCCACCCCGTAGCCCCCAATTCTATGCTTTCCCTGGTTGAACGAGAGAGGAAACGTTTGAGACAGTCATTTCAATTATAGGCTTCGTGACATCAAGGGATGACATTTTTTTATATGGAATGTTTTGATTCAAATTTAAACATTGCTTTGTGACGTACAATATCAACAGGAGCCATTTCTATGGCGCATCGCAGTGAGGTTCTGTGGGTCATCGCAGGCGCCTCAGAATCACAAAGCTCTAGACTGAAGGGCCGCTGGGAGTCACCTGGCCCATTATCCCGGATCCGTACAGGACCGCGCTCTCTCTGCCAGTGGGCGCTACGGCATCTGCTTATACAGTCAGAGCAATGGAAACTACCCACCAGAGAGAGAGCGCAGCTTCCAGACAACTCACTGTCCTTAATCCCACACTCGATCTAAACAATGTCTGTCTATCTCTGTCTAAGGAGACGTTCTATTCTCATTCAACATATGCAAGGAAATGAACACCATCCCAGAGGCTAAGAAACTTGCCCAAGGACTCACCAAAGTGTCCAGCCTGGGAGTAGAACCTCCACCCACCCCTTAAATCAGACAATCTCCAGATTAATAATAAGTACTGAAAATGTCTCCATGATTCAATTTATATCAAAGCACTTTAAATATTCACATAATTCATTCCATATTCATTTATCAAGTTTTCCCCATACGCCTTTATTTATCACTGACTCTCCACTCTTGTGGGTAGTGCTGACTTCAAAAGCAAAGTCACTCCTGCCCCTTTGGCCCTGTTAATGGTAATGTTCACCCCCATTTCCCTAATTTAATCTAATCTTACTCATTCCTCAAGATCTGGTTAAACTTCACCACCTCCAGAGATTCCTTCCAGCTATTCAGTTCAACAAGGGGGGCTGGGCATGTCTGCTTTCTCTAGCCTCCAGCCCACAGAAACAGCAGCCTCATTCTTGCTAAGTCATTATTATTGATAGATGGGCTCTCATTTTCACTGTAATCTCACCTACAAAGTAAATGGCAGCTTGAGCTTTTATTAGTGCCCCATTAGGCCCATAGCAGGAGTTTAATAAATGTGTTGATGTCAGAAGATTACACCTAATACTATACACACCCATCAACTTTGTAAACTGGAATAAGGATTACTGGGGTTTGGTGGTGGGCATGGTGTGATAACATTTATAGAGGTGTGAACCTATATTCCTAAAACACAGACAGTGTTACAAATCAATGTTACCTCAATACATGTAACTTTTAATTAATTTATTCATTCTGAAACTCGCCCACCTCCTGTTGACATTTCCTTCTCTACTTGAGAGCCTGTCAAGTGTCTCAGTGGTTTGGTAGGTGCATTTCTGCATTTGTCCACCAGAGGGCTAGCTTTCCTTTCTTTTCAAGACTGCCCAGCCCCTGAACCAGAACCTTCAGAAATCTGCAAAATCTACTTTGCAAAAAAAATATTTTGGATGCCACTCCTTCATCTCACCATTCAGGCCATCATATGAAGCACCCAACGTTATCCTTGTCCCCAGACAGCAGAAGAGCTCTCAATACCTTTTCACCTGATTCTATTTGCTGGATAAAAAATTGGGGGCAAGAAGGGGTTGGAAAATGGGGGAGAGTGAACAAGGACTACATAGCAAGGCCCACATTCTCTCTCCACATTAAGAGTGACATCTTCATACTGCAACCAGGCAGGGTGATCCTTTAGATGCCCTTTCTCCTGGAATTCTAGGCAGATCAGTTCTTAACCAGAGAGGCTAGGGGTGGTGGCATTCTATTAATATCCCTATTCACTACAATGCCCCAAATACCTTGAGAACCACATTTCCTTCCCACATGAAAAGAGTCTACCGTAGATCTTTCCTAAAACCTCTGACAGTTTTACAAGTAGGGTGCTAAGTGACCTTTCTTTCTTTGAAAAAGTGCATGTAAATGTGCCTATTCATAGAAATCTGACAGAGCTGACACCTGGGTAGCCAAAAATGGAGCTTCACTCTAACTATATTCCACTGACATTTATAGAATATGATTATTTTTAATAGTGGGGAGTAAAGGGGGAAGGGTAATCAAAATTGTAAAGCACACACTTCCGTCCAAAATTTCCACACTGAGAAACACCATTGTTATTTTTAGGACATGCATGCTGTACCCAAGTACAGGCCGTCCTCACTGCATTCTCTTTTCCTGGGAAGAGAGACTATGCCTTTCCCTAGTCACCTCACACCTGCTCCCTTCCCCCCACTCTTCACTAGGCACCCCTTTACTCCCAGACCCATGGACTTTCGTGTGAAGACAGTCCCACAAAGCTAATGGTTCTCTGAGAAATGACAAAGTGCTTTGTGAATAGCACACAGCCTGCTCTCTTAAGTGCTGGGGAAAGGCCATCAAATTCTGGGCGAGATGCAATTCAAGTCAAAGTTGACATGTTGAAAGTTAATGACTTTATTATGCTTCATGGTTTATAATTCAGTCATAAGCCATGGCAGGTTGGGCACATTTTCTCAGACAGTTAAGAATTAGGAGGACTAAAGGCTGTCAGCTTTACCAGATGGTCATTAACTGGAAATGTGTTGTTTAAGCAAGAAACACTTGGGGCAGGGGGTGGGGGGGGCAGGCTCTCATACAGAGTTTCATTTGCCATGATCTTCTTCATACGCACCTTTCAGGCAGAGGTGAGACTGCAGAGAAGTCAGGCGTGCTGAAAGACAAAGATTATCTTACCTGGTTCTCAGCTGCCTTCAACAATGATGGGGCGGCGCTGTGTGTATTGTGTGGGTTAAACTTGCAACATCAGATATGAGGTAAATATGTATCAACAGCACATAGATTAAATTCCACATGCAACAGTCTTCACAACATGCTATGAACTTGAGACCAAAAAGGTGAAAAGAAACAAGGCATAGTGTTCCATTAAGCCGAAGTTGGCAGAGTGGGGTAAGTGGGGTAAACAAGGACAGTAGAGAGAAGGCAGACCTCAGTGGCCTGGGAGTAGCAAGGGAGTCTTTGTGAATGAACTAAATTCCTTCTATATACTTCCATTGACCATAAATGGTTTCTCTTTCATTGGGTCATGTTCAAGGGACTCTGTCCAGGACCTGAGATCACTCCAGAGTTGTTGGGAATCTCAACACTTGTGTTTAATGGCACATCAGGGAACCGAGGTTAGGAGATAAGTAAGATAAATGAATTCATGGAAGGACTGCATCTTAGAACCACCTGGTTATGAGCAAAACCCAGTCATAAAAGCAGCTGTAAGCAGAAAACACAGACACATTATTTTGTCCTTTTGACATACATTATGGTATTTAAATCCCATAAAAGCAGCAAAGACTGTAAAGAACTGATCATAATTGTCACAATTAACCGTATGCACTTCTCCACTATGTTGTATAGTTTTGCAACTGGCAGACCCAATCAGGTATAAAAGAAAACAGAGGTTTTGAAATCTCAGGAGATGGAGGAAACGACCTTTATCCAATTCCTCTCATTCTAAATTACTGTGGGTAGAGGCAAGATAATTCCCCAGCCGTTTCAAATATGGAAAACATTCATAGAGAGGACACAGTTGGCATCTAAAGTCACATTAGTTTTGTGGTTGTTTTTGCCATTTTGGAAGGTGGTTGTAAAAGAGTGAAACTATGGCAGATAGGAGGCTACAACTGCTGAAGCAGATGCTCTTACAGTCGTTCCTTGGAAGATGTAACATGATTGTATAAAAAAAAAAGTGGTTGCAGGCCTCCCTGGTGGCACAGCGGTTGAGCACTGCGCTGTGGAGCTGTTGGCAGCGGTGAGGCGAGTTCAACACCCAGCCGGGGAGATTCCCACATGATGTGGCAGACCTCTTCTGCCTCACCCGCTGCTCCCCTCAGCAGTGTATTTCTGTCTATCTGCCTGTTCTGCTCCCTACTCTGTCTCTGGTGAACCCTCTCGCCACCCCACGCCTCTGGCCTGTACCCCAACTTGTATGCATAACTAAATAAATCTTTTAAAAAAAAAAAAGCAGTTGGGTCTTAAAGAAATAAACTTACCTGGGAATGCTGAAGCCCTCTAAAGGGTCAGATGAGTAAAAACAAAACTCAACTTACTTACATATATACATACACATGTGTACACACACACACAAACAACACACTCATACACTCCTGGAAGACAAATATCCAGGCTTCATGTTTATTTTTTCTTTTAACAACTCAAAGCAACTCAGAAAACAAAGGTATGATGTAATAAAAATATATTTTCTTTAGACTGGAGATGAAGAGAGGTAGAGTGATAACAGAAGTCACCTACAGAGTATGAGATTTTGAATAGAATTTAGGGGCTAATATTCAAAAATATGTCAGTGTCTGAGAACGTCAATGCTGCAAGGCACCTGGAGAGCAACGTGGTCTGTGACTCTGCCTCCTGCCTGTCCCGGATGTCACAGACACACCGACTCTACTACAGGTCACTGAGTGGACTAAAATGCACATTCAAGATCAGTGTTCTCTGTCACCATAAGCAAGAAGAGGGGCAGAAGCCAGTGGAGCAAAATTCTGTGAGTAGGAAAAAGAATGAGACAGGAAGAGGCAGAGAAGGTGTGACTGCTACAATGAACTAACTACTGAAAATAAGATTGTACAGAGGAATATAAGGTTACATTTTAAAAATGTCCTGACTTGGGCCTCCCTGGTGGCGCAGCGGTTGAGTGTTGCGCTGTGGGGCTGTTGACAGCGGTGACGCAAGTTCGACACCTGGCTCAGAAGATTCCCATATGGCACGGCAAACCTCTCCTGCCTCGCCCGATGCTCCCCGCTCTGTCTCTGGCGAACTCTCTCGCCGCCCCACACCTCTGGCCTGTACCCCAGCTTGTACGCATAAATAAATAAATCTTTAAATAAAAAAATTAAAATGTCTTGACTTTATGTGATTTCTCTCTGCCAATGTTGGCAGCCCTGTTTTAGTTGTCTTCTAACTCAAAGAAACAGCTTTTCCAGATCACAAATGACTTAAAAGAATCAACACTATGTATTCCCACACAACCAAGATATTAAATTTGTAGCAGTATTTTTCGATGAGTGCTTTTACTTCTAGATTTAGAAATTATAGTTCAATTAAGAAAAAACCTGGAATATGAATTCTTAAGAAAATAGCTCAAAGAATAATTCTGCCAAATGTGAATAGTAAATTCTTATTTGCATTCAGCCAAAGATTCTTGCAAAATAATTTTTTACAGGCCTGTGACACTAAGGCATCACTGGTTTATTACTCCAACGATCACTAATTATTATTTAAAGAACTTGACATCACATAATAGTATGTTACAAAATAGGGTGGTGGGTAGGGAGTAGCAGAAAGCTGACAGAAGGAAATTATATTAATGACGCATGGCCAAAATATAATGGTTCGCTGAATATGTAACCATTTTGTGGTTGCTCTATGTCTAATAGTGAGCTAAATATAAAACCATTTGGGGGTTGCTCAATAACATTTTTTCAACCAAATCAAATCTTTAACAGATTCTTGACCAAATATGGGTCAACCTTGTTTTTGATTTTAAAGTAGTTTAAAACTGTTCTCCCCTCTGAGTGCTGGAACTCTGGCAAGTAGTTGCACTAAGAACTGAGTTATGTAACTTCATCTGTATTTCACCTCTTTTGTTTCCTATAACTGTAAACCAAGCATTATCATCCTCATTTTACAGAGGAGAAACAACAATTTGAGAAAGATGTGATAACTTGCCTAGTGGTGGAGAGTTAGTCAAAGAACAAGGAATGGAACCCAGGTGTAGTAGATTGGGAGGTTCCCCCAAAAGAAATGCCACATCCTACTTCCTACAACCTGTGAATGTTACCTCATATAACAAGAGTAATTACTTTCTATATGACAAGAGATGTGATTAAGCTACACATATTGAAAGAGTGGCTGATCATGGATTAGCGAGGTGGTTGCTAAATGCCACATGGATAAACTGAACGTCAAGTGCAAAGACAAGCTGACACACTCGGGGAATAAGGCTGTGTGAAGATGGAGGCAGAGGTTGGAGTGACGCAGCCACAATCAGGGGATGCTGGCACCGCCAGAGCCAAAAGAAATGAGCTCCCCCTAGGGCTTCTGGTGGGAGCAGGACCTTGTCAGCAACTTGACATTAGACTTCTGGCCCACAGAAATGTTCAAGAAATTTGTTTGTGGTAACTCAGTTTGTGGTAATTTGTGTGGCAGCCACCAGAAATGGACATACTAGGTCTTTGCATATGCCTTCTGCACTAGCATTCAACTTTCCTGCCAGGAGAGTGCAGGCAGAAGACCTAGAAACTGGTACTCCAGGCAACCCTTTGGTCGGTAAAGATTGGGAGCACCAGTAAGAGACAAAATCTAGGCTCTTCAGACTATCTGTGAATGATTATTCTTCATATTTGAGTCAAAATGTTTCAGTTAGCACTAAAGGAAACCTAGGAACCTTGCAAAGGAAGAAGCTCCTACCTTCATGAATGTTTCCCTCTTTTACTTACATCACCCACCAGGAGGCAGAAAGTGAATGAAATGTTCCTTCTCTTGCTTTCCTAATTGAATTAACTTTGACATCGAAGAAACCAAGTTTACCACTGATCATTTTACATGCTTAGTTTTAAATATGTACAAATAAGGGTACATTTGTCCTAAAAGATTTTCTTCCCAGCTCTAAATATCTCTATAATTATGTTTTTGTTTCTCAATAAATATTTGTTGAATGAATAAAGGAATATATCATTGAATGAATATGTTGGATGTATAAAGCCAAAATAATCAAGCGCTATTGTAACCCGATAACAAATATTTAAGCCAAAAAGAATGAATGTCTAACCAAAATATTCCTTTCTAGGACAATAACCTGAATGGGTTATAAATGATCAGATTAAAAGGAAAATAATAACTAATTATATGGTAATAATGTAACTAAACTGTCTGCAATGAATTCTTATAGGAGGCATATGGAATTTTCAGTATAATTCAATGCAATAAAGAACTGAAAAGCAAAATTTCAAGGAAAATTTTCATTTCCAAGGCAAAGGACAGAGACCACTGTTGTTTTCTATCAGTCAATAATCTATGTATTTCACAGAATGAAAATATTCTATATTCACTACAAACCTAAGAGAGTAAGACTTATCATTATCTCCATTTTACAGGTGAAAAAGCAAGTTACAGGACTCACTGAAATCACATATCAATGGATAATTAAGAGGCAGAGTGGCTAGTCAGGCATTATTTCTCAAAAACCAGTGAAAGAGCTTATCAGGACAGAGAAGTAAAGAAGAACCTAGACTCTGACATGAAGCCCACCAGCTCATTGATTTATTCTTTCATTTTTAAGATATACTGGCACAAGTAATATGTGCCAGCATTTTGCTAGATGCTGGAGACACAGTGGATTGCAAAATAATGAACTGGTAATATGTTCTAAAATGAAAGGAAAAGACTTAATTCACAAATGGGAAAAACCAAAATAGTTAAAAAATGAATTTGGATTTCTTGAAAGAATCCTGCAATTACAATCCTTTTTAATGAGATTTTCATGGTTCTGATCATAAGATGCCACGCTCAGGTGATCCAAGATGGTGCCCGAAGATGCAAAAGAGCCGGTGAAGTCAAGCCCTAAGGAGTTGTAGCAACTCATGTGGTAGAAAGCAGGATCTTGACTACAATAAAAATGAACAGCTAAGCAGAAAACAGTTGGAGAATAGTGTGTAAAAAGAAAATAAGCTGTTAGGTTCAGAAGAACAACAAAGTCAGAGATGATTTTTAGCAAAGTAGATGACTTTTAGCAAAGAGACACTTCTTAGTGATTCTAACTGACCGGGTCAGAAATCACTCTAGTCTGTTCTTTCCAGTTCTTTGCAAAACAAGTCAATAGACTTCAGTTACATGATAGGAATCTTGGAGATGTGCTCTGACTTTTAAATTAGAAAGAAGTGAGTTTGAATCAGTGTTCTGTAATACACTAGCTGTGTGGCCTAAGTCAGATTACTTAAGGGTACACAGTTTAATTTTATCGTGTAGAAAATAGAGATTATAGAAGAGGGAGAACAACTGAAGCTGGTGGTGGAATATGGGCACGTTGATGATGGGAGGGCTACAATAACTAAGCCTGAGGAGGGAGGGGTGGGATCCTATATTTCCAAAATACTAACAACAATGTAAACCAACGTTAGCTCAATTAAAACTTAAAATAGAAAAATAGAGAGATAATACTAGAACACATCATAAAGGTTGATAAAGAATTGAATGCAACAATGTGTGGGAATTGTTTAAAGCATTTAGGACTCAGTATGTGTTCTAGTACTGCCAAGTCATAAGCAGTTTGATTAGTAGATTGATCAAGTACTGTGACTACAATAATTCTTAAATGCAATCAGCAATTTCTCACTATCTTGCTATTATTCTGTTTTTCCTATTGCAGGACCCATATAGGATTGCACTTACTCCCTTGGACTTGTATACCATGTGACTCACTGGGGCAAATGTCAATTTTGAGTAGAAACATTTCAAGGGCAGTGTGATGCCCCTTATTTCCTTCCTTTTTTCAGGGTGAACAGTAACATTCCAGATGATGAAGGGTCCATCAGCCTGGGTCCTGGGTAAGGAGTATGCACAGCAGAGCCCAATGCCATCCTACAAAGGGCCTGAGGATGGAGTGAGAGATAAATTCTGTTGTGCTAAGCTACAGAAATATGCAGAGTTTGTTTCCATGACACAACTTAACGCTCATGGCTTTTATAGCAGTATCCCAGACTGTTCTGACCTTTTACTTCTAAGATAAATTCCTTAAGTTCATTTATATATTGACCCAATCTCTTGCAAGCCCTTGTTTTGATTCTTGTTACCTTTATGCCCTTTTCAAATGTTTATAAATCAAGGCTGTCTCATTGAAATTTCCCCGAGACAAAGACCATGACTTTGTAATTCTTTTTCTATAACAGAACTTACAGCAACACTAAATAGGACTTGGCATTTAATAAATGTCCCTTTGACCTGACAATGACAGTGATGATCATAAAATCATCTGCATGATAATCCCTTAATGTCCATTTCCACTCCACTCTACTCAAGAGCTCTCTTAGAAGAAAAGCAGATATTCTGAAAACAACTGACATTGAAGAAGGCATGTAGCGAGGCATTTTGCTCACAGTTTTAAATCTTTTAACAAACACGTAAATGTGTTCATGTTCTATAAAGGAAGCATGAAAACCACCAGTCATTATATAAGGTTTCCTTCCAGGAGCACGGATGCATAAAAACACTTAGAGACCATAAGCACATCTCAGGGAAGCAGGAGCCGGCCGAGACTGATGGGCTCCTTCTCGTGTAACCCTCCCATACCCTAAGTCATGCATCCCTACTCGCTTCAGCTAGGCAGACTAGGGACCAGAGTGACAAGATGGTAGGCATGCCTTGGACAGGTATAGGGGGTGTTGGGGATGAACAGTTTGCAGACCCAGCCCTGAGTGGCTGTGCAGCCCATCATGGGGTCTGTACCCACTGCTGGTTAGCACCCCCTTCACTGCCGACCTATTGTACTATAGAGCTAGAGGGACCATAGATCAGTGAGAAAGGCTTGGGAGAACCTGATAAAAAGCAGGAAAGGTGAGAAGGCTGAGGACTTCAGTACATCGAGGGAAAAGGACACAGCTCAGCTAGGCAGGATATGAAGGATAGGATATGAAGACTCATATCCTCACGGTGGCTGACTGTGGCCTGCATTATGTGACCCTGCACCTTCTCCAGCCCATCTGTGACCACTGTGTTGGTCCCTCACTTTGCCTCAGCCACATTGACTTTATTTAAAGATCCCTTTTGCTCTCTGACCTCTAGCCTGACTAGCTCCCACCCAGCATTACATGCTCAAGCAGCCTTCTCTGATCCCACAGTCACCCCATCATATGACTTGGCCACCAAAATTTCCATTTACAGCTCTTAAGGAGGTTAAGTCTTTAACTTAGCACTAGAGTGCTCATTTGTCTCCTGCCTGTCTCTAGCCTTAACTAGCAAGCCCATAAAGGAAGAGATGGTGTCAACTCACTACTGAATTCCCAGCACCCACAACTTGCCCCAACACATACTAGTGCTCATGCAGTAACTGGGAAATGAACAGAGCGAGTGAAGAAACACAGTGCCTGGGAGCTCCCTGTCTCCTGGATCAAGCTACCACCGTCTCCCCTACCCAGCATCTGCTTTGCAGGCATTTCCAGCAGGGATCGGGCTCCCTGGCCACAGACAACTAACTCATGGCCACAGTCTCAGCTGAACAGTACACCAGATGGGATTACCACTCACGAGGAGGTGTCCCAGAATTGGAATGTGGCTAGGGGTCCCCCAAAGGGAGAGAAGATTGGAAATTTTAACCCTGCAGCCAAGGAACATAAGCTTTTCCTTTCCTCTCCTCCTGTAAAAAACACTGGAATTTGGGAAGTGTGATCCTAACATAGAATTACTGTCAAATCCTCCTGGAGGCATTCATGAAAAGTAACACCTCTGGATATTAAGAATCATTTTGCCTCTCCCCAAAATGCTTCAGGTGTTTTCATGATGAGTCAAGTCTAGGGATAACTGTGTTAGGAAATATTTTCAAGGAACACAGTTCTTTCACTGCAAGTGTCAGTCTCCAGTTTTGAGAACTGTGATAACTCTTTCTAGAAAGAGAAGGGCAAAGCACAGATCCATTCTAATTTCCAAAGGTCATAAACTCTGCAACTCCAGGCCCTGAATTACAGGAGGCACTGTTATAAGGTCACACCAGAGAAGAGGGAATGTGGACTTCCTGGTAATTTGTGGTTACCTGAACCCCAGAGAGCTGGGTCATACTGAATTAAGCATGGCTACACAGGCGGGTGGAGTAGATGTGGACTAAATGAGCTGCTCTCCTCCTTCCTGCAGGGAAGGGATGCTTATGCTGGCAAGAGCAACTGGAGCCCCATAACTGGACACATGAGGGGTAAAGAACAAGGAGCAACCCTTTTCTCCCAATGATTCACCCACAGTGCTCATTCTGGCAGTTACGGTAGCTCCATCCTTCCAAACTAAGAATAACTGCTACAAAATCAAGATCGAAATCTTGGAACAGAGTCCCTTAGTTACAGAGATATCTAAAGGAGAAAGAATCAACAATAATAACCACAAAGTTCTCAAAAACAAGTGGAGATAAAATTGTAATTAAAAAGGGACTGGGCACTGACTGCGCCTGAGCCAGCTGTTTTAGAAAGTGAGCTCTGGAAGGAGGTTGACCCTGGAATCAAGTTCATTCTCTGCCATTTCTAAGTGAGTGTCAATGGTCAAGTCACTTCAGCTCTGTGTGCCTCGGTTTCTTCATCTATAAAATGGAAAGAATAGCACTAACCTTTCAGAATTATTTTGAGAATTACATATATAATGCCTGTGACAGTGTTTGCCAAAGATTTGGCAGACAGCAATTATTCAATAAACAACAGCTGTTATTAAAATAGTGATTTAATGAGACTTAAATCCCATATGGTAAATACAGTCTATTGGGAACATCAATGCACCCACATTCTCCTAGACAATGAAGAGGTCTATAAGAATTCATGTTATCACAATGAATATTTTTAAGACTGTCAGCCTACAGTTTTTTAAAAATTAATCTTACCATGATCTAAAATCATAGTGTGTCTTTTTTTTTAAGATTTATTTATTTATGCATATAAGCTGGGGTACAGGCCAGAGGCATGAGGCGGCAAGAGGGTTCACCAGAGATACAGTGGGGAGTAGAACAGGCAGATCGATGGAAATACACTGCTGAGGGGAGCAGCTGGAGAGGCAGGAGAGGTCCGCCATGCCATGTGGGAATCTCCCCTGCCGGGCGTCGAACTCACATCGCCACTGCCAACAGCTCTGCACCACCAGGGGGGCCCCAAAAATCATAGTGTGTCTTAATGCAGCCTTTATGAAGAACTGCTAAAATAGGTTCTTTAATGACATTTATGGAAGGAAAAAGCTAGAGGATCAAAGTGAAAAGAGCTAACGATGCCACTCTTTATTATAAAACCTTCATATAACTTTCACCTACATTTATCTATACCCTAGATAGCAGAGAAAGGGGGCGGGAGAAAGAG
>PVIJ01019918.1:0-22257 GCA_004024925.1 Scalopus aquaticus | reverse complement strand
GCTGGAGGGGTGTGTGAAAAGGATGACGATAAGAGCTAAAGACATTCCAAATAAGTAAAAACGAACACGTAGTCAGGAGAGAGAGAACTGGGTAGAGTAAAGGCACATGCTTTGCTATCACATGAAGAAAAAAGTAAAGAGGGTCAAGTAGATAGGACTGAGAAAGGGGATAAAACAATTCAGTACCTTTAAATGGCACGGGGTGTCAAACAGCAGGGACCAAATACATTCAGCATTATGATAATGACCAAATATTATCATAGTCTTGACTGATTTTTACTGAGATTTTACTATGTACTCCACATGCCTCATCTAATTTAATATCCCGAAGTACCTCTGCTTATTTTGCGTATCTACTTTACAGAGGATAAAACTGAGTGCCAAAGAGATTAAGTCTTTTGCCAAAGGCCACAGGACTGGGGCATGGAGAAGCCAGGATTCCAGATGTAGTCTACCTGATTCTGCACCCCCATGTTCTAGAGCATATTCTGGATCATTTCATGGGAAAATAATTTTATGACTTCCTAACATAGCACTGTGAAACAAAGGTTTGACCATCAAGGATTGAGGTGATTATAAATAACACCAAATACAACTATGTTTAAGTTTTCCAAAATCACAACCACTTCTCTTTCCACCCTGAGAGTCTATATCTCTAGAAGCATTTTCTCATTTCTTTCTCAGCAAACCTTAGAGGCTCACTAATAAGATGCAGCTCATGGAATACAACTCCTGAAAAGAAAATACTAAAGAGAGCATCACGTCGATCATTAGATAATGAGATTCAGTACACTCATGCAGTGGAATACTATTTAGTTATCAAAAATAACTTTGTACGTACATGAAAAGATATCTTCACTATTAAAAAGAAAAATTATGCTATAAAATAGAAGATTATATATATATATATATAAACGTGTGATAAGAGATGAATAAAGAGGAAAGAAAAATCAGTATCGATATTATATGATTTATCTTTATATAATAGGATATTTGTGGATTTTTTATTAACTGTTTTATTTTTATTATCTACTGTAACTTCTGATTTTCTGTAATTATCATGTATCTATTTACTAAAGAAGGAGGGAAAATACACATTATACGTCAGGCAACATCTTATTCCAAGAACACAGAACAAACTAGATTTGGAGATTATTTATATCATTGAATCACCTAGCACACACACTGTGCAGTATTCTGATTTGGTTTATTCCTTACACTTTTCAGACCAGACCATACACACTTACTTCACTGATGACCTAAAACCTCTTCATACTGCCGCTGACCTGACAATCATGCCACTTCTGCCCCTCACCTTGCTGCCCAAGTGAACTTCAACTTACCCAAGTGAGGAATTTGCTCTGAGGACTATGACCCAGACACACCCCTTTGGGACTTTCTGTCTTAGGAACCTTAGTCGAGAACCCCCATCCATGAGGGGATGCTGCTCCAATCCCCACTCTCCAAAGATGGGAGGAGTCTGGGTTCAGACATCCCTCCTCAGGTCCAGTCCTCCTCATGTCTGACCCTTGTCCTCAGCTCTTCAAGAGTTTTGCCATCTTAAGCCCACTCACTGATTGCCCTGAGAAGAGAGTTGGCCTGTCTGCTCCATCCAACCCAAACCTTTACAGGTAGGATTCTTGCTGCTACCTCCAGCCCCTGCCTCCTCTTTGTTTTGGTGGCTGACTTGCTTTTTTATTTTTACCTGCTTCCTAGGGCTTTTTGTCTTAACTCTGAATATAGTCCTACCTCACCTGAAAGAGCAAGAAGTTTTCCCTTGCTTACCTACAACAGGATGTTTGAAAGGAAAATCTACATCACAGATGTAGAGATGCCGATGGCTCCAGACAACAGTGAGGAACAGAAGAGCACCGTGGGGACAAATAGAAGAGAAAGCCCCCTCCCAAGGCCACAGAGCTGGCCATGCAGGCGGGCTCTGGCTGAGTTTGCTTCAGCTGCGTGGACTGGTAATCAGAATAAGGACGTGGTTCATGCTGTGCCCTAGTTGTAAGTTCACTCCGCGGGCTGCTCTTTCAGGGCACCAGATCTAAGAGGCTCCCAGAATGTTGAGACCAGAAAGAATCCCTTGGCCCAATTCTGAAATGCTATAGATATGTAAGAGGAAGCCAGTCTGCAGGTCTGTTCACAAAGCACGCCATTCCTCATCTGAATATGGCACCATCTCAGCTAATCTTCAGGAAGAAGCTACTACAGCAGGAGCAGGATTCTTCCTTCACATCCAGTCAACAGCTAACGACAAGCTGGGAGAGAAGTAGCTAGAGTGCCCATCACCCCACACTGCAGGTGTTCTTCTAGAACCTTCTTAACCTTAAAGAAAGATCAGTGGCCACATGATCTTCTCCCTCAGCAGCTCACTACTTCTGGAAGCACTGCATGCTTTATGTCTCATGTCTGTTTCATGTCTCGAAATTGCCACATGTGTTGGGTCAATTTTTTTTAACCCACTGAGAAAACAACTTGATATTTGTTATGAGTTTAGGAAACTACCTTATTAATGACATCAAGCTATTGAGCAGCATTCACTGACTGTCGATTTACATTATGTAACAGAATGTGAAGCTCGATTTCCTTGTGTCACATGTATAACGATTAAATTATCAGCAGATGGAAAGTCATTTGTAGCTTTAGCAAGGTCCTATAAGGTGCTAATTAACTTGGCACCTTTCTAAAAAGAGAACTTCTATCACATTTTGATAGGAAATGTTGCCACTTGGGGATACTTATTGGTTGTCAGCAGCACACTTTGGACTTACTTTGGAGTTCTCTCCTTTTGCCTTGCTGTTAGTTTCCAAGAGGATTGATAAATCTCATAAATGTCCTGATTCTCCAATTTGAGTCCAAAATACACACTGCAGCAAATCTATCAAATCTAAAATAGAAGAAATTACCTTCTATCGATGACAGAGTGATCACTAACATTTGGTAAGAGGGTCAAAATGGTAGCAGAGCCAATATGTCTTCAAGTCCCAAGAAACACCCAGCTTCCTGTAATCTTTTTCTGGTGGGTCAAACACACAATGTGTTCACTCCATAGACTTCCATTCTTTCTTTTTCATGGTAGAATTTGCCAGATTCTTCCCAACCACAGATAGGAGTGAAGGCCAAGATCACAAATGTAAAATCCTCCCCTCCTTTTCGTCATCACAGATTTAACATTTGATGTACAAAAGGGGTAGAAAAAAGTAACCAGTACTGAGGGGTAAAAATGGAAGGTAATTCTCCATCACTTCCCTCTTGAATACCATTTCCAAATTCCAAAAGCAGTCATTTGTAATATTTTTGCTGTCCTTTCAGAAAATCAATCCACCCTGCAGGATGTCTTTCTAGAAACTTCTTGATCTCAAAGTAACATCAGTGACCACACTGTGCTCAGACTTGCAAGTCATTAATATTTTCTTATTCTGCATGACTCAGTCATGAGTTTCAATTATTACCCATTTGGTCTTTTCCTCCAAGTCAAAGTAATTGACATAATATTAAAAATTATTAATTTTTTAAAAGATTTATTTATTTATACATACAAGCTGGGGTACAGGCCAGAGGCGTAGGGCGGCGAGAGGGTTCACCAGAGACAGAGCGGGGAGCAGAACAGGCAGATCAGAAATACACTGCTGAGGGGAGCAGCGGGCAAGGCAGGAGAGGTCTGCCGCACCATGTGAGATTCTCCCCAGCTGGGTGTCGAACTCGCATCGCACGCTGCCGACAGCTCCACAGTGCAGAGCTCAACCGCTGCGCCACCAGGGAGGCCCCAAATTATTAATTTTTTAGATGTGATAGTTGCATTGTAGTTATACTTTCATATGATGTCTTTGTCATTTAAAACATACATATTGACATATTAAAAGATGAAGTATTCATCTCAAAATAATTCTCAAAATAATTCAGTGATGAAGTAGACAACATAGGTGAAACAAGAGTTTTCATAAATTGGTAGTTGCTAAAACTGAATGCCAGATATATGGGACATTCTATTATTATCTCTGTTTTGTATGTTTTACATTGTCCATAATTAAGTTAAAATAAATTCCTTAATACAAAATGGGGGGTGGGGTCAGGAATTCAGCTATACTAGATGAATAAAGATTTAGGAAATAAATTTCTATTGCTGTCTTTCATAGTTAAGGTTGTTTCAAGGTGTATCTCAGGGAGAATATTGGGCAGATAAGACTCAGGTGTGGGGAATCTTAACTCATTTGTACAAAAAAATGCAAAATTTTTATCTCAGGTCATGATTGATCAAGAAAATTCCAAAACATTCACAAGATATCTATTTCATGTGGATGTCATTTGTGCAGAAAAACCAAAAGTAACAAACACATCCAGGAAAGGTCTGTGTGCTGAACTGAACAGAATACAGGCTGGTGTGGGAAGAGAATTCTCACTGACAGAGGGAAGCAGAATTTCAAATAGTGTGAGTAGTAAGTGGGTAATAACTTGACTGTGTGGACATGTGTGTGTGTGTGTGTGTGTGTGTGTGTGTGTGTTTGTGTTTTGTTTAATAACTTTACTTTGGATCATCTTGCATTTTAGCTTGCAAAGACAAAAGAGGGAGAGAGGTCACAATGTGGCCGATCGGTATTAATATTCTAATTTTGTAGATGGAGAAATTAAGGTTCAGAAAGGCAAAATCCTCTCCAAAATTCATGAAGTTCTTAAGAAACAGAGTAGGTATGCAAATCCAACTTGGGCTTGCTCCACAGCCCACACTCTCTAAATCATGTCGCCCAGAACCACAATTCTAAGGAAAAAGAAAGAAATGAACAGCCTTCGAGGCATTTCGAAATATAGGGATAGAAATCATTGTCCATGAAATCAGTTTAAGAATATAAGTACATCTCTACATAGCTAAGTTATAATTAAGTTCATTTCATAAAGAGACAGTAAGTGGTATCTACACAAGGTAGTAAACTTAGGCATGAATCCAAGAGGTTGGCCTTGATTCTCTTGTAGGTTAAATGATGGTGTGAATTACTATGTTTAAAACCAGTCTTGTGTTCAAATATGACTACAGGGGTTCCACAGGAAAAAAACAGTTTGCCTCCTTTTGAATTAAGGTTTGAGATGGTGGAGGTTAAAAATTTAACATTTAATAAAATTTATTCCTTCAATATAAATTGCTGATTCATCCTAAAGCAGAAGTAAGAACTGGAATACCACAGCACACATTTCATGGTCAGGATTGTTTATTCTTGTAAAATGAGGAGTCTGAGATATTCTGCCTTCCAAGTGAAAGAGGTATGTGAGAAAAGAAGACATTTCTAGAAGTCACTTGTTGAGCAATAACAGAAGAGTAAGACATCTTCCTCTGGAAAACCAAGAAGTCTACTACTTCTGAATAAATTACATGGGAAACAGGCCAAAGATAATATATGAACCTACATAGTATATTCTTTTTTTTTTTTAAGAGAAATAGAAGCATATTAAAGGCTCTGGTAAGTTCAACCTGCAGGACTTCTGAAGAGATCTGTTGAGACCTACTGAATTGGGAGTTCATAATACATGAAATACCCAAGTGTATTTCATCAGAGTCTTTTTTCTCATAACTGAAACCACAATTCCAGGAGGTACTGCTCCGAAAGGGTTGAGGTATGTTGGTGGGACTCCTTGGGAGTTATATAAAAAACCTATTCTGTAGAGAAGGGATCAGAATGGGTACTAAAGCCCCAGACGCTTCACCCAAGGAGAATGTTAACCCAAAGTCAAATAGCAATTCCAGCTAATTTCATAAAGAGACAAGTACTACCGAGATCAGACATACAACCAAAGAGGATGGCTTGATTCTGCTGCAATCTTCAAAAGCAATGATTTGGAGAGAACAGAATTTGAAATGGGTAAATCTACCTAGAAAAGGAGATGAGAAGAAAAGGATTCATTTCAAACTGGGAGAATGATGTGTTCAAACTGCCTATAGCTTTAATATCACTAAGCATGTCATATAGAAGATTCATCTTAATTACCAGCTGTACTAAAGTTGGTATGTGTATTTTTTGTGGAATGGCAGAGCTCAGGTGAAAACAATTCCATTATCATAAGCAATTATACAGAAACACCTTATTTTTCAGTCATTCTAAAGGAAGAAGAGCATGCAGTAAATGTGATTGATTTCCCCCAACTTCTGTGAGTGTGCTGTAATAGATTAAACTTCTTATTAAAGGAAAAGTATTATTTTTGTCATTTCTTCTGTGTCTACCACACTTACAACTTCATCCCAAATGACTGTTAAGTGAGGCTTATGAGCTACTATTTTCCCAACTCATTATTACCGTGTGGATTTTACTCACAAGGCCACAGTCTTGTGGGCACTGTTCCTAAATTAATTTTGGCCAGTCTAGAGCAGTATTTTTCTAAGCGAAGACTCTGAGCTGATGACAACATTCATTGTATAGTTATTCTGTACAGACATTTTACTCAGAAATTTTCTCCCCAAAATCTTTTCCTGTACATTCCTTCTACCTGGAAGATTTTACTCACCTCAGTCACCACCTTTATTTTACCTGACAAATTCCTATTCACCCTTTAAGACTCAGTTCAGACACTACATACTATAGGACACTTTTACCTGCACACAATATAAATTTACCTTGAACTAACTCAGGGTGCAGGAGGGGGATGTGGGAACAGAGGTTCACTGGATCATGTAACAAGAAGTATAGGACTAATGCCTACCTACAGGCATGGTTGGATCCAGGATCTTGAATAATATTTGTGGGGTTTTGTCTGTCCCTCCTTTTCTTAAATCCCCTTTTCTGATTTCCTTGGTTTCACTCTTAGGCAGATGCCCCAGCAGTTCAAGACATATCATCACACTATAACTGGATAGTAATGCTCTAAAATCTAAGGGTTTATTTTCTGATTTTATATACATTTTTGCAGCCAAATTTTAATTTCCTTAGATTAAATAGGGAACTGTCTCTTCAGCTATTTTTAAATATGTTCTATTCTTAGGCATACTTTCCCCCCAAATAATATGAAAGATGACCCAGTGGCCACCCAGATTTATAACCATCAGATCGGCAACCTTGACAAAAGTCTGTCAATGGCTGTGACATAAAATCCCTAGGGGAAACTTTCATTTATCTGGATCACATACCAGGGGTTTCTGAGTCCTATTCAGAACATGCAGAATTCATTCATCACAAGAACAGAGATCCACAGGCTGCAGAGAAAGAAAAGAGGTGTTCAAGAGACAAAAACAACAAGCCCTGATACCTGTCTTGAGTCAGCTCTCCTGGCGCTGGGCAAAACTGAGCAAACCACGACTGCTGTAATTAACACAAAGCATTGCTGTCACCAGTGTATATCCAGCATTAAATGGTTGTGCAGCACATATTCATAGCACCAATGCATGGATAAATGTGAATACCACCTCGTGAAGTTTCAAGGAGAGGTATCAGTAACTTCAATAAATCAGCATAATTGCCCTGCTATAGAAAGGATGTGAGTTGGGCAGAGATGGAGAGGAAGTGATGTTTCCTGAATGTCTGAGTGTGAGACTGAAGGAGCTTCCCACCGCTGCAAACATTCTCCTCATGGAAACCATGCAAGTATGACTCCACTGCATGGCAGCTGGCGTCCCTCGCCCACATCATCTTTTATTTTATTTTTTAAAGATCTATTTATGCATACAAGAGCTGGGGTGTAGGCCAGAGGTGAACAGGGGTGAAATGATTCAACAGAGACAGAGTGGGAAGTAGAACAGGTGGACTGACTGAAATACACTGCTGAGGGGAGCAGCAGGTGAGGCAGGAGAGGTCTGCTGCGCCATGTGGGTAGCTCCCTGGCCAGAGATTGAACTTGTGCTGCAGTGGCTGCCGATAGCTTCATAGTGCTGAGACCAAACCTGTTATATCACCAAGGAAGCCCCACATCACCTTTTAAATGTGCTTTCCTATTGTCCCAGAAACTACACATATACATCTCAGGCCACCTACACAAATTCGATGTTTGGAAAGCATAATCTCCATGGTTTGAACTCCCTCCCATTTGCCCCAGAGAATGTGCTCTTCCCTCACTCTCCATACAACCTTCTTGGTAATCTCTTGTCACTTCCTCCAAGGACACACAAATTATCAGAGAGAGAGATATTAAACTTTTTTGAAGTGCAATTCGTCTGCCTTATAGAGAAGGCAACCGACTGGAAAAGTTGAATGTGTCTATCTATAGTTACACAACTGCTTTTCTTTAGGAGGCTCTTCTTGATTGTCCCTATAAGTCACATAATCACTATTACAGTGATTTAACCGTCACTATAAGCAAAGATTAGCCACCTTAAAAAAAAGGGGGGAGGAGTTATGCAGAAATGTGACAGAGTGCATACATCTGACTGACTTATCCTAAGTATAAAAAGGCCCTTAATTCAATGAGCTCTGGGTTTTGTTGATCAGCTTATTTTAAATATACATGGTATAATAATATTTGACTAGAAGGTAAATGCCATAAGGACAAGATTTTTAGTTTATTTCTTTTCCACTGACATGCCCCTAAAACCAGAACAGTACTTGCTCACCTAATAGGTCCTCAAAGAAGTGCCTGTTGATAAATTCTTATTTAACACTAAATACCCTAGCACTTTTCATGAATTTATGTAGTTAGTCCTCACAACTACCTTAACAATTCTAGTAACCTGACATTATAAATGAAGAAACTGAGGCAGAGAAAATTTAAATAATTTGTCTCAGGTCACAAGGTTACTTGGAAGCAGGACACAGATCCAAGCAGTCTGATTCCAGAGTTTAGACTGACTTAAAAAGGCTCTAATCTGTGGTATCTTGGTGTGCTGGACATGAATCTAACCCTGAACATTTTTTATTAGCTCTCGTTTTGAACATATTACATATAATTCATTTCATATGTTTCACCATGTAAATTTATCCAGTAGTACTGCAACAACATCCTAAATCAGCCTAGAATGATGTGATATTGCATTGCATTGCATACCATCATGCACACATCATCCAGAGTTGATCGCATCATTTTCTGATGCAATGCAATACTACTGCCAGGAGGCTGCTGAAGTAAGCGAACATCAGCAGTGCACTATATAAAGCCCTGTTGGAAAGGCTGAGCATTGAAAATATTTCAGACTTTGTACGAGACAGTTTAAGCTACTGTTCCATAGAAATGTTATTATTTTATCCATTTAGGCACAATACAGAACAGTAATGCCTCGAAAGTGAGTTAATAGCGTGGACAATTTCTGCTCTATTTGTGGGGAAGCGACATTCACCAACCAGAAGGAAAGTATCACTTACCAGGTGAAGAAGGCCTATCATCTTTACTTCAGATGCAAGGTTGGTGACCAAGACAAGCCTTGGGCCCCACATATATGCTGTGCTACATGTACAACACAGTTTTCATAGTGGTTCACTGGCAAAAGACCATCAATGCCATTTGCAGTCCCCGTGGTGTGGAGAGACCAAGCAACCAAATAAAAGACTGTTACTTCTGCTTGGTTCCTCCTCTTTCCGGTGGAATAACAAAGCAAAAGAAGTCAAGAATAGTCTACCCAAACATTCCGTCTGCATTGAGATGACCAGTTCAACTACTTGTTGCAGGATGATGCAAAACAAGCATGGAATGCTTTACGCCTAGAGTCTACAAACTTTCTTGGGAATGTTAGAGCAGAAAACTACAAGGAACTAGTAGAAGACATGCCGATGCAGTATCAGAAACTTGGCTGCAATATGTCTCTAAAGATCCACTTCTCTCATTCCCATCTGGATTTCTTCCCTAAAAACTGTGGTATGGTTAGTGATGAACATGGCAAATGTTTCCATCAAGATATGGCATCAATGGAACAAAGATACCAGGGGAAATGATCCACTACAATGCTGGCTGACTACTGCTGGGCACTCCCCAGAGATGCTCCTGAATAGCTGTACAAGAGACAAGCAAAAAAATCTAAGTAGTCTATGACTTGATTTTTTACAGGTATTAACCGTAGGCCTATTACTATTGGCATGCATTTCGTGATGTAAACATCCACTTATTGCAGATTACAAAAAAAAAACCTAGAGCCAAAATTAGAATTTGACTGTCATATTTGTGTTGAGTACATACAAACTGACAGGAAATGACTAATTTTATTTCGGTGATATGACTTTTGTAAAAATTTGTTGACCAGTGTAATAGACAGGAGCCATCAGTCATAGACATGCCAATCATCTACTGCTGCTGAGCAAGACAACCCAAAAGTTAATGACTTAAACCACCATTTTATTTTGCTCATGGTTTTGTTGGCCAGGAATTAGGAAAACTAAGTTAAGTAGTCTGGCTCTGTCCCTTGTGACCTCAGGTAGAGCAACTGAAGCTAGAAGGATCCACTTCTAAAATGAGTTCTTCTTTCCTATGGCTGATGCCTTGACAGGAATGCTGGACACCTGGGCACAGCTGGACCCTCTCAGCCTGTCCACGTAAGGGTGAAGAGTCCCAGAAGGAGTGTTTTAAAAGAGAGGAAATGCAGCGGCCTTAACCTGGATCTGGAAACTGGTACAACCTCCCTTCTACCGTATTCTATTGACCCAAAAAGTGACAGAGTCCACCCTCATGATGAGATGCTTCTTCTCACTGGGAAGTGTATTAAAGAATCTGTGGCCACTTGCAATCCCCCAAAATGGATGACTAATGTAGTCAGAAATAGTACCCACTTACTTTCCACAACTCTATTGATGTCTCATAGTTCAGAATCACGGTCCTTAGAAGAAAGCTCCTCCACAATGAAGCATCAACGGCACCCACATGTTAAAAGATTGTTTTGCCACGGTGACAAGGCTTTACCATCATAGAACCTAAAGAAGCATTTCCTGATCTTAACACAAATCTTTGCAACCAAACTTTAATTACTTTGATTGGGAGGAAGGATGGGGGGGGGGGCTCTTCAGTCATTTTAATGTGTGTTTTATGTTTCCAGATGCTCTATCCTAGTTTTAGGAGGAAATGTTTCTCATTATCATAAAATTTACATGTTCATACATTTCATTGAAAGACTAATTCTTTCTAGGTGATAATAAACAATTCAGTAATTTGGAGGAAACACGTCACAGAAATAATTGTGAAAAGGTACCACAGAAATCTCCAGAAAGGAGGCAGAGTAGTTGAATAAATAGAACAAGATTCAGTTCTCCTCTTAATTCATGCCACGTCTTGAAAAGTTTCTTCAACCTTTAAGAACCTTAGTTTAAACACAGGTAAAATAAAATATTTTTGTGGGTAGAGTACTCAATGTGGCTCAAAGCTCTTTATCCTGATTCTAATCCTAAATCTACCAATTGCTAGTTCTATAAACCAGAAAGGTACTTCATCTCATTGGATTTGATAATAACAGTGATGCTTCTGGCAGAAGAAATGAGGGCTCACCAAATAATCTATATGTGATTCCATATTTCCCAAACTCTCTTGCAGACTTAACTAATATTGTATGGTTATTTCTGAATGTGAGTAAAATGAACAGTATCTCTTCCAGGCTAAGGTAAATGACAAATTTGGCTTAACCAAGTTCAAAGCACTAAAATTTAACTTATTCTCACTATGGCTTCCTTCATTTCTTTAACTATATAATTAGGAGTTTGTTTCCACTGATCTTTAGGGATTTATCACAGTGTAAACTATTTTGTTGACTATTATAGCTTTTGTGAACAAAATCTGGAATTCTGAAATTGGTGTTCAATGCTCCAGAAGTCTACATTGACTGTAAGAGTAAGAGTAATTGGATTTATATTGATTAAAAATAAATTACACCTAATTTTTTCCTGCCAAATCCATGTTCATTGAGTTTGGGATTTTTCTTTGCTGTTTGTTTGATTGTCTGATTGATTGTTATTAAGTTGTCTCAAGTTCTACAGATCCCAAGTCAATGAGTTTGAGTGGATGGAATGAGAGATAAACAATTCAGAATTGTTTCATCTTTGATCAAAGTTCACTTTTCTTTACAGACAGAATACCACAGATTCAAACCTAAAACTCATCTGAATAATATTCAAGTGCATAGTGTCTTGGTCATAACTTAAATACCCACTATTGGGCATTTTAACAACTAATGTGTTTTTTAACAGCCTACTAGCTTGAATTTTAAACTGTTTAGCAAGCCTATGTGTCACTGTCTTGGAAAATTCTGAGTTTTGACCACTTTGTCTTAAAAGGAGAGAACTCCAATAAGGCATAGGACTCATAAGCCTCAAGACATAAATGAGAATAGCAAGGAAGTGGGATTAATTAAAGTTCTACAAATGGAGTGGTCAACTCCCCTTCCTGCATGTTCAGAACATCCTGAAGACGTTTACCTATAATAAAAACCACAAGGAAAAATAGCAGCAGTAGCAACCATAAGAAGTCTTACTATTAAAAAAAAAGAATAAACAGAAGGAAATCAGGGCAGTTAGGGTGAGTGGATGTGACTTCCCACAGGACAGCACTCCTCATGTTGCCATTAGGAGTTCCAAAACAGAATATTCAAATTCTTGCCTATTGTCCCAAAAGGAAAACCTGACTCAACCATCCCGTCCATATCCAAAGTTCCTGCTCAGCCTTCTAGTTGTCTCATTCTTACATAGGATTGAATGAGAACCACTATACTTGCAGCTTGCCAGAAAAAGATCAATAAGGAACAAAAAATATAATAACAAAGGAAACAGAGTTAATATCAATTTTTTTAATGTTAAACATTATCTTCAAAGACATTAGGAAAGTATTTATATCCATAAAACAAGAACAGGATGTTTCATAAAAGGAATAACTCAAGACAATAAAAAGAAAAGGTAGAGAAAATCTCTCAGAACTCAGAACAAAGTAATAAATAAGGAAAATCTACCAGGGAACCAAATACTTACATCCATACTTGTTGAGTCTCTAAGGACTCGAGACCTGGTACGGCAACGTGCAGGAATGAAGATGGGGACTGCAAGCCAGTTCAAGCAGCACCGTATTACACTTTGCAAGCATTTTAATACACTTTCCCCAAAACAATATCCCACCTGACTACAGGCTATGTCTCAGGTGCAGTTGCGCCTAATCTCCTGCTTAGTGTTTATCTGCCCAAGCTATTTTTCACAAAATACACTTCAAGAGACAGGGAGAGACTTCCAAGGACACACAGCTCCAGCAGGCTATTCCAGGGAGGGGCTTTCCACCTTTTCACGCGAGTGTTCTCAGCATAGGTCAAGCCTGGGGTAAGCATCCTTGGGTCACCTTCCTTATCCCTCAGTCTGTGCTCTACACATGCTTATAAATAAAGAAGCAAGTATCTGGAAGTACAAGATAACAGGCAGTGTGCTATGTGCCTTTGGAAGGCGGAGGGTGGTGAGTAGAGTAAGGGTGATTCATCTTTCAGGTTACAATTTTACGTAGTATTTTATAAGCATTTATTACTTTTCAGTTAAAAATATAATCCTCACTTTAATATCATTCTCATCAAATAATTTTTAAGACTGTTGCCACTCAGACCTCCCAACAGAATATGGAATATGGTGACCCTCTAAGAAGATACTCGTATTTCTACCTATCAGCAGTCTTTTTGAAGATTGCATTAGATTGAATTAATGCTTTAAAACAGAGTTTCTCAAAATAAGGTTTTCCCCATGCACTTACAAAACCAACATTTGTAAAGATGAGGCCCTGAAGACTGTATTTTAACGAGCCTCTCAGTTAAAAGAACCACCATTTTGGAATCCAGTTTTGTTTGGGACAACTAATACTAAGCCACCGAGGCACTGCTCTCCCTGAAGGCATCACTCTTGCTCATGACAATTTTCTAGAGCTGCCATACAGCTCTGCTGACTCCCAGATCAAATTAATGGTTACTTGACAGTAACCATTGTTACTTGTCTCTACATCTAGATTGATGGACTTGAAACTCTAGAGGTACTGGAGGACACAGAATTGCTCCAACATATTTGGATTTTTCAGAGAAAGAGCACAATGAAAGGATAATTACCATAATCTGGGTCAGCTCTCATTTGAGGTAGCCCAGGGTCCTAAGCCTGTGGCTGAATGGTTGCAGCACACACCTCCATTTTTAAGATGAGCATTACCACCTGATGGTCTGACAGAAACAAAACAGGCTCCCAAAATCAACCAAGCCTGGTATCCAAGCTTGGTAGATGCTGAGCTTTTGTTTACTTCTGAATAAATTCAATAAAGTGCAGTAACCATTATAATAAATGTAGATGTCACTAATTACAACACTAGATTTTAAGTGCAACGCTAGTGTCTCAAGTGGCCTTTAAAACTGAGTAAAATCACAGCCAATGCAAATTTAATTAAAACTATCAGTTTAATTTAGTTTGCTTTTACAATAAAAACTACACTAACCCATTAACTGCATTCCAAATCTCCCATTACACAGAGCAACCAGCAGCTTGTGGGCCTCCACTTTGGTGAATGGTGCGATACATTCATTTACCTCGTTATCCAGCAAAGTTTCAGTTGTTCTAGAGCCAATAAATGACCAATTTTTGTCTTTGAAAATGAGGCTCTTAGACTCATTAGGCAATTCACTGTGTGTTTAGAATAGGTATTTGTCCAGCTTCTTGTACTTTTTGAAAATTCATCCCCAAGGGGCCTTCTAAAAGCAGAGGTGATCACGGTACCTGTTTTGGGGTTGAACTTGCAGTTGCTAAGAAAGAGCTTTTGGAAACCTAATGAAAGAACACCAGGATCTGGGCAATTATGATCTAATCCTAATGCTGCTACTGTCGTGCTGAATGGACTTGGACAAACCCCTTCCTTTTTCAAAGCCTCAGTTTGGCAGCCTCAGTGTAGCACTGAGGAGGTTGGAGCAGATCAGTGCATCAAAAAAATTCACTTCCAGGATCACTCTCCTGTCTAAGTATTACCTCTTAGCACCTGCAATTCATATATACTGAGTACAACAGGTTTCCAAGGTACCATCTCCTCAGCCTCTCCCACACAGTAATATTTATGAACTCATGCAGTTCCATGTACCAGCTCTCTTCTAAATAGGATTAAGTAAACAGACAACAGCTACAATTATTTAAAATGCTTAGTTAATGTCATCTTGCATATCCCTAGGGGATTATGCATCACATTAGCAGAACTGGAACCTCCCTGACCTCTGAGATTGCTTCCTGCTCCAGGGATCTGTGAGTCTACGAGAAAGACTTTCATCACTTGACTCAGGTGAGCAAAGGCACACACGAAAAGTCAGCGATGGCGGCTGACTCCCCTGCCGCCTACGAGGTTTGTCTGCTCCAGAGCAGAGAGACTAGAATGTTTTGCGAGAAAATCACTGATGAGAAACTAAATTCAACGGGTTAGACATTTTATTTTAGAAGGAATAAAAGCATCCAGAAGTTTGGTAATACAATTTAGTCCAATAATAAGAGAAAGATAAACTCCATAGGAAGAAAGAATTAAAGCATAGAAAGTGGAGAAACCAGGGGAAGGGATGGCAGTCTTATAATCAGAGGTTCTAGAAACCCAGAACACAGAGGGAGACTGATGTCATCTGTTTTGGTCTGGATGGAGATTTTACTAGGTACAGTCCACTCTGGGTCATCGTGGCTCGAGGATGCCTCTTAATGGTGATAAAATTATAAAGAGGAAAACTGCAAATGAGGTAAAGAGTCACTGGAGGAGGACCCACTCCTGATCTGATTGGGTCCATCTCATGGAAAGATCTGGGAAGGAATTAGGAGGGGATTATGCCATCAAGAACAAGGTCATTAAAGAGGAAATTTGTGATTTACGTGAAAGGGTTGACTTAAGGCTGAGTTTTACAGGGATTTGTAGCATTAGACCATAGCTTCTTCCAGTAACACTGATTAAGTCAGTGTTGGAATAATTAGGAAGCTACAGATCCACATTGAGACACCTGCATGACAGCACGAGTGGAAATCGGGCCGCTCAGTCACCATGGCCATGTGAGCTGGAGCGGAGCAGAGCAGGAGGCCAATGAGCTGCTCTTCCTGTCTTAATACCATCCAGGAGGCAGCAGAGACTCCACAGTAACCTGCGCCAGTAAGAGACTGAAGATACAAACAGCCAGTGGCCAGACCATCTATAACAGAACTGTGACCCACAATTCCACAGCAGCCTCCGTGACTCCCTGCCCCTCCGTCCTGCTGCCCAAGAAGTCAGCCCTCAGCCTGGGCAACCATCAGCCAAGAATAGTCATGACTTGGTCTGCGACACACACCTTCCCTAATGCTTGCCACCTCTTCCAACTCAGGACCAATTACAGAAAACCAAAAACATTGCCCACACCAATCACTTAGGATGCTCAGTTCCAGCGAGCCTGAGCCCACCTCCAGCTTTCCCAGACCAACACTTCCACCCAGAGCACCCCAGAGTCTCCCCTTTTTCTTCTATAAAGCTTTCCCTCTCCCCTGTCAGCCTCTGAGTCTCTGCCAAGTGTCAGTGATAGCAGCTGACTTCTCTGCTGTAGCACGCTCCGAATAAAGGACCTCTGTTCCATCCTCACAGGGAGGGTTTGTTGTCATTTATTGGCACTCCCGAGGACAACTGCCTAAAACTGACAGAGGCCCACATGGACCACAAAGTCCACTGGCTTCATTGGGAGACAGCGGTCAAGTCTAACTGATCCACACATGATTCTCATGTTGCCCTTTCACTCAGAACATACGCCCCAACACACACACTTGTGCACAAGCACACGCACTCCTGGGATGGACGTGAATCACTTATGTATTCATTTGAATTATTTAAGTCCTCATTTCAGGTGTGTGAAAGGTTTCTTCCAAGCCTGTCCTCATGTGTGCTCGCCTATACTGGGACAATTGCTTCCACTGACCGACATCCAGAGTAGAAACCACGTGGAGGCAGGCTTTTGCCAAAAAGATTTAATGAGGACACGAGGCGGCTATTCTGCTGCCATCCAGAAACTGAAGGACTGTGCTTGCACTGGACTCAACATAAAGCCACTTTCTAATAAATCTGAGGTTAGACTAATGGTGAACAAATGATAATGGTAGATTTGGCCCACTGACTATTTTGCAAATAAAGTTTTATTGTCACTCAGTCACACCCACTCATTTACTTATCGCCTGCGACAGCTTTTACCCTACAATGGCAGAGCTTAGCAATTGCAACAGAGGCCTGGTCTTCACCCAGGCATCCTTTCCCACCTTGTTCTGTGCCAGCTAGCCCCAGTAAACTGCTTCTCCCAGGTCCTCTTGCCTGCTGCCATTGAGCTGAGTTTGACCAATGGGAAGTACCTGCAGGAAACCAGAGGTGGGAGGAAAGGACAGAGTATTCCTCCCCTGATAGACTGCATTTCTACCTTATCATGGCTTCTTCCAAATGCATCCTCCTCCACATTTCCAGTGCTCACTGGATTACCCAAATGCTATGCACCCCTACACATAAAACTGCTTCTTATTATTGATGGTCTCTAGGGTCCTCACACACCATCCCTCGCCCATTTTTATATCCCATATTTCCATCCTTTCATCTCTCCATTTGAGCCATCTATTTCTTGCTGGGCCTCAACCAACACAGCCTTTGTCTCTTCCTTTATCACTTAGTTAATCAACTAGTCTAACCCAATCATTCAGGAAATAAGATGAAAACACATTCACCCAATACAAACAGGAACACACAGCATTTTATCAGAGGGCAAGCATTTCAAAGTTGACATCTATATTCATAAAAATGTCTTTTAATCAGCCTTGCTTAGGCCCATTTTGATAGTTTTACTTTAAGGATAAGAACTCTTTCCATGAGCAATCAGAGTTTATGCAAGGCCATCCATCCATATGAGCAGATGAACATCATTATAAGCCCGCTCTCGAGACTGCAATGTTCCCAAACATTATTGCTATGCAGTCAACAGTTCTAATGAGTCAGGAGCTCACTGCTCACCAATAAGTGGCACTGGCCTTTCTGTTCTCTTTTGAGTCAATCTCTTTATTGTTTCCCTCCTTTGGTAGAGATTGTTTTAATATGTCCCATTTCTGAGAAAATTCTCTCAGCTCATCTTCAAAATTCTGAAATCCACTTGGGTTCCCACTGGGTTGTGTTTGTTTATAAGGTCACGGAAGGTTCCTTTAAGCTAAATCAAGCCGGGTAGCAATTCTCTGCCAAAGTTTTCTATAAGCAATATTTGTAGCAAGACAGAGTGGGTTTTAAATCATTTGTAAGAGATTGAGCTCCTTGTCCAAGCTGACCCTAAGGACGTTTCCTGCCCGTTTGTTGTTTCTTTTAATGTTGAATGACATAATGGATGTGAACATTCTCTGTGAACCATAAAGACCTTTCTAATGTAGGGGATTATGTCGATGATCTCACAGTTTGGGAACATTCTGTCTCCTTGGGTTTATTTTATTCCCTGTGTTGCAGGGGTCATCAGAATCTAAAGGCGACTATAAGTTTTTGTGTAAGATCTCCTTTTACATTTGGAATAGGACAGAACCTATTTAATAATGTCGTCATTCATTCCTTTATTTACAAAATACTTATTGTATTCCATGTGCCAAACATTGGAGCAGGGCATTGGGGATAAAATGGTATAATTAATACAGTTCCTATCCTTCAGGCATTTCACATTTATTTGGTTCTCACTCTGTGCCAGTCACAGTGCTACATACTTTGTACACATTACCTCAATCTTTATGACTGTACTTAATCACATTATCCACATTTTATAAATAAGACATAATTGCAAAACAATGAAGCTAATGATTAACATTATGAAGTGCTTACTATGTATCAGGTAGTGCTTTGTAAGCATCTCAGTTAATCCTGAAAATATCTCTGAGGCCATTATTTTGTCACTATCTCCCAACTAATACTCAACACTTATCAACCACTATAAGGACCCTATGCACTTTGCATGCATTAGCTCATTTAATTCTTTGAAGACAATGATGAAGGAGATACTACTATTATCCAATGCTTAGGATCTTATCAATATTGAGGAACATGTGCTTACGGAACACATCCAAGATCATACAGCTGAGAGTAGTAGGGTTAACATTCCAATTCAGCTCCTTACAATGCTTTTATAAAACCATTACCCTAGATCACCTCTTGAGAATACACTTTATTCCCAGAATAACTGACACTCAGAGGGAAAAGAAACAAAAAGACATCAAGGTATTTATCACAACCAATGGTGAACAATGATGGCTGACAAATAAATCTGAAAGCAGATAGTGTCTTTATTCACCTTATAGGTTTTTTGTTATTGTTGTTCTTTGGTGTTCTCCAACTTTCAAATATAGGTTGCAGTTTACCTTGAATTACAAAAGGATCTGCACTGTTGATAAATACGGTCACTGAGGACATCACCAGCAAAAAGAAACAAGGGCTTAATACCTTGAATTCTCCTTTACTCACTGCTAGTACCAATACTTTTAAAGTAAATCTATCAAGCACTTCCTGTGCAGCCATGCACCTAGGAAGTGTAGGTTGACATCTGGAAGATCAAGAGATGAGTCACTCAGATCTCCTCCTAAAGTGTTACTTAAAGGTGGGTCCCCAATACAGTTCAATCATCTCATTCCTCCTATATAATGTAGTGTTTCTAATATGCAGCAAAGTGAGAAAATGTTTTCCTCCACCATGACTATATCCCACATTAAATATTTAATAAATTAAAGTAACGCTCACCTGGCTTGGCCTTTGAATTAGACCTTTGAATACACACCTCAAATATGAAAGATCAATCAGAGGCACTAGAATAGTGATGTACTACAAATACAAGGCAATCAGAACTATTCCACATAGTGTAATCTAGTGTGGAGACAGGAAGAATATCATACCTTAAATTCTAGAAGTTTCTAGATTCTTCCACATCTCCACATGAGGTCTCCTTATGCTACTGAAAACTCTAATACATATGCTGGGATGAGAACTAGGCTCTATGACTCAGGAAAACTGGTTTCACACTACCCACTAGTTGGATTGCATCTTACAAACCATTCTCCCATTGTGCACCCCACTTTCCAACCTGTGAGATGCTGCTGAAAATATAGCCATTCTACATGGTTGTTTGTAGCATCAAATTAAATAAATAATAATTATCATTATAACATTTACTGCCAACTTCCCACTTACCAAGCATTGAGATTACATGCTTTGGTCGTAATCTCATTAAACAATTAAAATAAATTTATGAAATAGAAACTATTTTTCTCGTCACATTACACAAAAGGGAGACTGAGATGAGGAACTGAGGTGATGGAAAGCCATCAACAAAAATAGGAGAGGCCAAGAAAAATTAAGAAAATTTCAGAGATTTTAACAAAGGAGAGCTAATGTAGCAAGCTCCCAGTCAGAAACACATGACTCAGGTAACACAGCCCACAGGACATATACCAATGGGTACGAACACCCACACAGAATAAGGATTATGCTCAGGACAGGGTGCAAAATTTAAGACACTTCTGAAAAGCTCAATAATCAAGATTTTAATGTAATATTTTAAAAATAAAAAGTGATGCACAAATATCCTTGATGAACAAAACATCAAAATTTTAAATCAAACTGGCTCCAACTCTGCATTTGCCTGACTAATCTCTGCTCTGCTAATTAGTGGATTTTTTTTAATTTGCTTTTATTACTCAGTCACCAGTTTTAAGACCTCCATGTAGCATCTCCCCACCTCCCCAACCACTTTAGGCTCTTCAGGGGACCCCAGTTTCAGGATTGCCCACTCCTAAGCATGTATAACACTAAGGCCAGTTTCCCAGGCCTGAGGCTCCCTGGCACGTCCAGAGTTAGGGCTCTTCCAAGTATCAGAAATATCCCGTTATCAGGATATCCCGTTAAACCCGAATTTCAATATATATAACAACAAAAATTTAGTAAGGGTGTGTTCCATGAAAAATTTGAGCATATTTATGTTAAAAAAAAAAGTCTATCTGAAAGTCAAATTGAACTGACTATCCAGTATTTTTGCCAAATCTGGCAGCAACACTCTCTCTTAGTTACATACCTTTAAAGAATATAGATAACATATCCCAAATCAACAAGAAGGAAGCAGCAATTCCTGGATGCAAACTCAGTTCTCTTATTTCTCTACTCTAGCATGTTTTTCTGAAACAACTGGTATTTTGGCTGAATATGTGACAAAGACCTAGTCCAGTTTTAGCTACTAATTTCAACTGGTTGGACTTCATTGCTAAAAGATTTTTCTCCTTTTTCCTGGGACTTCCTAAATCCATAAAGCTGAGTTTGAGCAGTGATACATCCTGTCATTTTAAAAGAATTCAAGTGTCCCAATTATATCACCAGTTCACTGGGGCCAAAGGTCATCAAACTCTCATTCAAAATACTTCTTGCCACCCCCACAGTGATATGTGTCATGACTTCACTGTCTGCACTCCCATTCCATTTTTGGAGGTGGTTCCCATTTGTGTATCTTCCTATTATAATTGTTTCCCAGCTTCCCTTGCAGCTAGAACACAGTCATGTGACCTAAGCTTAGCCAATCAGATGTGGCTTCACTGAAATTTGAATCTAGAAAATGTTAAAAGTGTTTTGAGTCATGAAGTATAAATGAGTTCAAGTTGGCAGTCAGCCACACACCAATATTCAGTTTTCCAAAGTAGCAGAGGCTATAGCAATAAGATGGGAGTATCTAGTAAGCAGGTCCAGTGGAAACAGTGGAACAAGTTGTGATCTTTGGTACTCTGAGGCAGGGAAAGCAGCGGCAACATCTCGTGCTGGTTTGAGAATGTGAGTTTGCTATGATCTTGGAAATTATCATTCTATTCTGTTCCTGATGAGGGGTCCAGCCTTCCTGGCAATTCTCCCCAATATGCTTCTGATAAGTTCCTTTACTGCTTTACTTGATAGAGATAGGTTTTATTGTTTGTACCTCAGGGACCTGAAAGACAGGAATCTCCAGCCTAATGATCAGTACAATGCTCTATATTTAGAAGATCATCAGAGTAATTTACCAAGAGACTAACGATTATAAGAGTGAAAGGCAGAAATGTATTCTGAGGAAGAGATGGTCTTCATTGCTACTTCAAATCAGAAATTATGACACCATCACACCACATTGGACAGCAAGAGTTGAAGCCACTGCTGTGAGCATCTAAGATAACAGATCAAATTCAGCCTATCATCTTCATGGACACTGTTCTCCACAAAGGGTTATTTTGGGGCTTATTTCTGCCCTTCTGTGCCAGCAGTCTACTTAGCCACCAGAACGACACAATGAATGGAAACTTTTTCTACCTTTCTGCTTTAGATGGACATATTTGGTTTTACTAATGTTTTGTACACAGGTTCCTTTACTTGTTACATTTTAAA
>PVIJ01019917.1:0-22295 GCA_004024925.1 Scalopus aquaticus | reverse complement strand
TTTTTGTTGAGTTGTGTGAGTTCTTTGTAAATTTTTGTTATCAGTCCTTTATCAGATGTATTGTGTGCAAAGATCTTTTCCCAGTTGGTAGGGTGTCTGTTAGTTTTGGTTAATGTCTCTTTTGCTGTACAGAAGCTTTTTATTTTGATATAATCCCATCTGTTTATATTGTCTTTTACTTCCTTTGCTTTGAGGGAAGTGTCTTTCAAGATTTTGCTGAGATGTATGTCATGTAGAGTTTTGCCTATATTTTCTTCTATACATTTTATGGTTTCAGGTCTTACATCCAGGTCTTTTATCCATTTTGAGTTGACTTTTGTGCAGGGTGTGAGGTAGTAGTCTAGCTTCATTTTTTTGCATGTGGCTGTCCAGTTTTCCCAGGTTCTGTCAATTTTTTGATTGACATTTTTTCATACTGGTTATATTAATAAATTTAAGAGGACTATTCAAGACTATACACATTTAATATAGTATATATCATATAATTTAATATAAAATGAGGATATTGGTTTTCCTACAATTTCCTCTACTGCCTCTAACATTCTATTTTCTAATTGCTATCAGTTACAATATTACTTTTGTATTTTTAAACTTTAGAACATATGCATTGTATAACAACAAAAAATAAATTTATCTACAAGTCTACAAATTGAAATAGGTAATAAATAACAATTAAAATATTCTAATTATAAAATTCTGTCTTATTGCAGAACTAAGTATTGTTATAGGATCTTTCAAAAGAAGTATTAATATACATCATTAGCTGCACCACACCAAGGAGACATAAAGTGTGAAGAATGAATCATCTTCCTTAAAATTCACCAATGCCAAAGAATTCTATTGATAGTGGTATATTTTATTTTACTTAATAATTGAATCTAGATGTTCTTTAAAAATGTCATTTTGTTTGGAATTAAAAAAAAATCTGTATTTAATTCTTATTTTCTTTTTCTCATTTAAAGGAGCAAATATATGTGTCTTATAGATAAGGCTGTTTATTCTTTTAATTATACTGTATATTGCATGGCACGTACTTCCCTTTTCTGGCCACTCTTTTGAAGAGATGAGATATAGGGCTACAATGAGGAGCCTCAGGAAAGAACAAGAGTCACCCCTTCAACTCCCTCTTATGCCAGGCTCTCAGGAATGCACACACCTCCTAGATCTTCAACTACATGCTGAACATTTTTACCTGCTGTAAGAGACACCACATATACTGCTCTCAGCAAAGACATGTGGCTGGGTTCCTGGGGACATTAATGTCCACGCTGCTGTGGCCTGACATTACTTGAAGTACTCCAAATCAGAAAGTGATGAAACCATATTAAGATCATACCAGCAATCCATGCAACAGTGAACAACTTTGGTTCATGTCAATAATTTTTTATACATTTGAGACAAACTAATATTCAGTCTCAAACCCCTCATTTGCTTCTGGTTTCAGGCTCAGAATCATTTGAATTTTTAAAGAGATCTGTTTCAATAATCTTTTGAAAAATCAACACGTGGGCCTTCCTGGTGGCGCAGTGGGTAAGCACTGCACTGTGGAGCTATTGGCAGCGGCGATGCGAGTTCGACACCGGCCACCTCTCCTGCCTCGCCCACTGCTTCCCTCAGCAGTGTATTTCCATCCTGCCTCTTCTGCTCCCCACTCTGTCTCTGGTGAACCCTCTTGCCGCCCCATGCCTCTGGCCTGTACCCCAGCTTGTACGCATAAATTAATCTTTTAAAAAAAATCAACACTTAAATTTTCTTGAGTTAACCCTCAAAACCATGCAGAGAATTATAAATTATGTGTATGTATAAGTATATACACACGTATATGCAGTAAGGGATGTTATATTATTATTTTAATTGATAATTACTATATTTATTACAATCTCTTACTTTAACTTCCTATATACATATATTTAATGAGTGGGGAAATATTATTTCATTATTATATTATTACAGAAATTACTTATTAATTATATTTGACAACTTTCTCTTTGAATTCATACATATACATGTGTGTGTGTTTACAGTGATGGCAAATGTGAGAAAAAAAATCATGAAAGACATTAATTGAAAAAAATCTGAATGCCACTGATACAGATCTTGGCTCCAGGGATTTTAATTGACTTTCATGTTCTCCTCACTAGGTTGTTTGTTCATGGACTCATCCCCACCTTCCTGACCTAATCGTCTATAATCAATATGTATCCAAACTCTTCAACTTCTCTGTCACCTTCTTCACAGGTGACAATGTCACCTGGTTTCCTGTTACTTTTCAGTCTCTTGAAAGGTGGCGCAGAGCTGGTGCCAGAGCAGAAAGAAAGGGGAGGTGAAAATCCATCTCTCTTTTCTATTGGTGGTGTGTCTGGCAGACCTTTATCTTCTTCATGGTTCCGATCCTTTGAGGGAACTGGCTGTTATGGCTAATGCTTGGCAGTCCATCATATTCATGACATTCGCAGATGTTCCCAGCAATCTTTTGTGTTTTTCTTTTTAAAGATTTATTTATAGGGCCTCTCTGGTGGCACAGGAGTTAAGTCTCAGCACTATGAAGCTATCACCAGCCACTGCCGCCTGAGTTTGATCCCCGGTCAGGGAGCTAACCCATATGGCACAGCGGATCTCTCTTGCCTCCCTACTGCTCCCCTCAGCAGTGTATTTCAGTAGATCCACCTGGTCTATCCCCCACTCTGTCTCTGGGGAATCCTCTCATCCCCCACACATCTGGCCCACACCCCAGCTCTTGTATGCATACATAAATAAAATTATTTAAAAATATAATACAGATTTATTTATTTATTTATTTATTTATTTATTTATTTATGCATACAAGTACTGAGGTGTAGGTTAGGGATGTGAGGAGATTCATCAGAGATAAGAGTGAGGAGCAGAACAGGCAGATCTACTGAAATATGCTGCTGAGGGGAGCAGCAGGTCTGCTGTGCCATGTGTGGGTTTGCTCTCTGGACAAGGATTGAACTCAGGCCACAGGGCAATAGTGTGATAGAACTGAGAGTTATTCCCTGCACCACCAGGGAGGGCCCTCTCTTTTCTTTCTCAATCTCTACTCTACCTCAAATTCCTTTCCTTCAAAAATCTTTTTTTTTTTTTCAAAATCTCTTTTAATGGCTCTGAAATTGTACCCTAAATTAGATCCCTTCTGTTTACCTAAAATTGATACTATTAATATTTTGAAAAAAAGATAAACTATCAATGCAATGATTTAATAATTACATATACTATAGCAAACTACCATAATAAATGTAACTATTCAATATAAAACTAAGAAATTGATCTTGGTTTTTTCAAGAAAATTATGACATTCAAAAAGAACTGAAGATAAAGACAGATTTAAAGATGTTCAAAATAGTTGACTCGTTGCCAAGACAAAGGAATATTTTGGTGCAAATTTAGGCAAATGTATTAATGAAAACTATACTCAAATACATCTATCTTCCTGTAATATATTATATTGGAAACTACAGAAAAAGACTATCTGGTTAAAGAAGAGGAAATCACCATTATCTTAACTCCAAATCATATAAGAAGTCAACTTAAGTTTTCTCACTCCAGAGTAATATCTCTACACATACCACCTCCATAAAAAAAGGAAATATGCCAAAGAGGTTCATATTTTCTTGTGCATTAACATAGACAGTCTTCTCTTAAAATCAACGATTGTGAAGATGCTAATAAGCTGTCATTATAAATAGACTAAAGAGAAGAGTTGAATACAATGTCTTTAATTTTGATGACTTTAATCTGTCACTCCCATCACTAAACAAGTAAAAAATGTTTAAAAACTATTCTTCTAGTAAAGCTTCTTCCCTACTTTACAATCTATCTTAAATATTTTTTAAAATAATAAAACACTGACTCCCTTACTGTATTCTACAGTTTGCTGCCTGCCTGTATCTGCAAGCTTCTCTTCTTTTAATTGTCCCCCTCACTTCTTCAGTGATACTCACCTTCTTTCTTTTCCTTTGTAAATGAATACCCAAAGTGCCCAGAGCAAGGTAGTTTTGTTGGGGCTGAGCACACTCCTTGGGTTTGAGCAAAATGGACAAATCAGGTTTAAACTCTCCAGCTGTCACTCACCCGTGAGATAATTATTTGGATTGAAAATGGAAAGCAAGCTGATTGATGCTAAATGATCCAATCAGACACTTAGGATTGAAAATGGCCTTAACAGGGTTGCAAGGTGGGGAACCCTGAAGAGGATATAAAGCAGAACAAGAGCCAGCCTGAGGAGTCAGCAGCCAGTCTTAGAAGAGAGAATGGTCCATTTGGGCCACCTTTGAAGAAGCAGCATTCAGTAGCTGGCCTCTGAAGAGAGAGAAACTTTGAGCAGTGGACCTCTGTGGTATTTAGCAGATATCTACAGACCTACAGACCTCTGCAGACTTTCACAGAGAAGCAGCCACTGCACCTGCCATGGACCCTGGCTCTGACATTGCCTACAAGAAGCACCGTAAGATTCAATCAAAGAGCTGTTCACTGTTGGTGTATGCCAACAGCTTACAAAGGGTTGTCCATAGCCTCTGGTTCTCCTGCCTCACCTCTTGGTACTAATGGGGTCTGGCCCAGGGTTCAGGAGGCTATGGTCTGCTGCAGTGTCACCTCATTTTCCACCTGTGGGCTTTTCTGAGAATTCTGGACACTGCAGACACTAACTGGGATGACACAACCAGTGACTTGTGGCTTTCCCATTCCCCATTCTCCTGCTTGTTAAACAAACCCTGCTGTTGTTGGACCCTGACTATGAATAGGTTGCAGTTGTGCACATTGGTGAGCACCCACAGTCAATGATCTGTGCTCTGCTGCAGCACTCTCTTTAGTCCTGCTCTATTCACTGTTTCACCTTGAAGAAACCAAGCTCATTCCCACCTTAGGGTCTGTGCACCTGTATTTCTGTGTCTTCAAACCTTTGCCTTGACTCTTCATACGACTGTTCCTTCTCTAGATTTAGTCATATATTACCTTCTCAAATATGTTTCCTAGCCAACTAATAATAAGAAAATTTTCCAATAAGAACAGGTCTTGTCATTCATCAGATTAATCTTTTTTCTTGGTGTTTATCCTGTTATGAAATCTTATTTATTTATAGTTCTGTTTATTTCTTATCTTCTCCCATCAAAATGTTTGTTCAAAGAACACAAGAACTTGGATTTTAGGTTGGTTTTATGCCCCTACCATTAAAAATCTTGGTGAATATATGACTGATAGTGTATTTGATATTTATTGGGGGAAAAAATGAGAAAACATCCTGAAGAAAGTAAGGAATGGCAAAGACTGCTTGCCTGATTCTTCCACTAACTACACATGACTTTCCATGAGGTTAAAACTTCATGTATCTCATTTTTAAAATAAAGATAAAATCATACCTGCTGCCAAAGGTTGTTTTGAGGGTTATATGAGCTAATATTTAGAAAGTGTCTAGAAGAAGCTAGTATTTAGAAAGTGGCTAGTGTACACCATGCACTAAACAATATTTGTCAAAAAATAGATGGGTCAAACTGTTTCAAAATATTCAAGTTACTTTCTCCTCTTTCTGCTTTTCCCTATTCACTGACCATATCTTTCAAACACAAACAAGTGTAAAACTGTGTCAAATGACTTAATCAATTTTTCTCATTTTATTTTCTCTGGTTTTGACGATATATGTGTAGCTGCCATTATTCAGGTATGGATGACTGTGTGTGCACATGGAGAATGAGATTATAATTAATACAGTAGAAATAAGGCTCTAAACAATTTATATTAACAGTACTGACAACATTTAATAGATTCGGTTTTATAATATATTATTTTAATATAAGATTCATTTTTCATAATTCCCTTATACTTTGCATTACTAAAAAGGATTATTTAAATCATGTCTGTGAGAATGACACTTCTCTAAAATACTTTACACTGGAATAATCTTTTTAGCACTAGCAAGAACATGATTCTTCAATATATTTGTCATATTTCATGAACAGGAAAATATTTTTTCAAAAACATAGCAAACATTTGCTAAGACTTGGACATCCCTCAGTGAGTAGAAATAATTTCTTGACTCCCCTTTAGTTCTGTTGTCTCTACTGAGTTTAAAAGCGTAAGCTCAGAGCTGGCTCTGGGCAAAAATGTCAAGTTTAGATGATCAGCCTGTCATTCAAAGCCCTCCATGTGATGTCCTTTCCCTTCCTACCTGTACACTGAAGACATTTGTCAGCATATTCAGGAAATTGCTGAGTGAGAGGAAGAGAAGATCTACCCCCGTGTTGCTGGAAAAATCATTTTTCCCATTGTCGAAGTCGTAGATACAATATCTGTTTATCCAAATTAATCTCTAAAAATCTTGCCCAAACTTTGATTTTTATACAAGAAACCATAAGGAATTTGTGTGTTCCCAGTGCAAAGGAATCTTTGAGTCAGTGTGTTGTTGTTGTTTTAACTCTCTGGTATAATGCACTGGGATTTGCGTCTGTATGAGCAACAGATTAGGGGGAATTAAATAAAACCCCTTTCCCAACCATACTTTCACCCCATAACCTTGGTCCCCGTATGCATGATGAATCTTTCAATGTATTGTTTCATTATACAGGCTATTAACTATTAAAATGTAACACAGAAAATTTGGCTTTTTGGTGCAGAGGTAATAAGACACAGCTATAAAGGAGTCTCAGAGCAGTTTCTTTTTTTACCAGTAATGTGCTTTTAAAGCAGTTTCATCTAGCAGCTTTTATGCATTATTCTAAACTAACACTCACTGAACTATTAATATATTACTAAATGCAACTCTGCAGAAACTTTTTGTATCAAAAGAGTTAAATTTAGCACATGTATTATCTCCCCATTTTGAGATATCCAAGGAGGAAAGTGAACCAACACATGCTGTTATATATAGTCTAGCATTTCACATTATGTGGTTGTTGGATCAGTAGCATATGTAACTTGCTAGAAATGCAAACTCTCCCCCAAACTTACTAAATTGAAACTCTTCAGGGTAGAGCCCAGAAATATGTGTTTTGACAAACTGTGTTGGCCATGAAAATGTGTTGCTCAGACCATCAGCCTCAGGAAACAAGATTAACCAAAGGTTCCAACTGCAAGTTTTGGATCTGTCTGTCACCAGTGCTTGGTTACTGAGTAGGGTAAGTATAATAGAGGAAGTGTATTATTGAAAGATGGGCTACTTTAACAGACAACTTTTGTTCCCTGCATCAGTTTTACCAAAGCACAGTTCTTAGAATCGTGGTAGAGTTAGAGAATATTTATATCCTTCTTTGCTTTCCATTCTCCCTCACTGGGATCACACTTATCTCCTGTTCTAAATGCCTCCCCACTTTTGATTCCATCCTTTTCAATGTTACCAGGAATTTCCTGCAATTCCTCTCTTGCATCTCATATTTCATTTTAGCTTTGATTCATCAAGCCAACTAGAGTACACTTAAGATGTACCTGACTTAACCCAAGTGGTGCCATAAATGATTCAGGAAAACAGAGAATATAGATGGGGTTTTGGAAGAATCTAAATTAATGCTCATGCTCTTCAGGTATTCTGATCCACATTGAAGTTTGAGATCAAGTACTATAGGCCTTTTCCATTTTCATTATAGCTATCAATTTTAAGTGGATCAAAGCCCTCACATTGAGAGAATTACCAAGGGTAATTGAGGTTATTGACCGTTAGCTAATGGCAGAATTCAAAGGGAAGTCAACAAAGAAAATATTCAACTGTATCTATTAAATTTTGAATCAAACTGAAGAACAAGGAGGCTGAACCGTTACCTAGCACCATGACATACATACTGCTACAGGATCCTATACAAGTTAAATGGAATAAATCAGAATAGAAAAGGACTGATGGGTAATAAATAAATTATATGGAAAAGGAAAATGAAATTGTATTATTTATATTTTAAACTGGAAAACATCAAACTATCCTTCTATATGAGCCTTTAAAGATTTATTATCCTGAATCTACTTTATTAATATTACTGAGGTTATTGCATTCACAACAATTAAATGCCAGCTATGATTAGGTGATATTTAAAATGTGAGTACTTCATGTAAAGAGACCTCAAATATTCATCAGCACCATGTGAAGATGAGTTTTTACTCTTTTCACCTTATATATCACACAAGAAATGATGATTGGAGAGTCTATAGAATATATTCAAATGGAAACTATCCTTGATTTTAAAAACTTAGCTTTCATCCCTTGTGGTCAAGTATGGCATGATACACTGTTGTATACCCATGAGAAATGAAATATGTCTATTCTCTTACCCAGAAATTTTCCAAATTAGAATTGATTTCAACATCATAGTAACATAGTAAACTCACCTTTTCTTGTTTGTTTTACAGAATTATCTTACCATAGCTTTTAGTTAAAATAGGTTCATATATATATATATATATAAACATATATATAACATATATATAAGCATATATATATATAAACATATATTGAATAACTCATGGTAGTGCTTTTTTAAAAGTAAGTTTACCACATTAAACATATTTGATAAAATATTTTCCATTCTCTTTGATTTTAGGTAGATTTTGACATAGAAATTCTAATCTATGTATAGAATATACCTCCTATAAGTGAAATCATCCAATATTTTTCTTTTTCTTTCTGACTTATTTCACTGAGCATAATCCCTTCTACCATCTCCATCCATGTTGCTGAGAATAGCATGAGTTTCTCTTTCTTGAATGCTGAGTAATATTCCATTGTGTACATATACCACATTTTCTTGATCCAGTCATCTGTTTTTGGACATTCGGGTTGTTTCCATATCTTAGCTATTGTAAATAGTGCTGCAATGAACATAGGGATGCAGGTATCCTTTTGAATTAATGATTTTGTGTCCATTGGGTAGATTCCTAGGAGTGGAATTGCTAGACATATTGTAAATCTATTTTTAGTAATTTGAAGGCCTACACACAGTTTTTCTTAGTGGTTGGACCAGTTTGAAATTCCACCAGCAATGAAAAAGGGTACCCTTTTCTCCACATTCTTGCAGGAAAGGGGCAAACAAAGAGAGAGACAAAACTAGCAGGCAAACTAAAAATCAGAGACATACAGTGGGGAGAGGGGAGGCAGAAGGATCAAAACAGGGGTGGGGTTTCCTTGGTGGTTCAGGGGCTAAAGTCTCAGTGCTATCAAGCTATCACCAGCCACTGCAGCATGAACTCAATCACCAGCCAGGGAAGTGGCCCACATGGCACAGCAGCCCTCTCCTGCCTCGCCCACTGCTCTCCTCAGCAGTGTGTTTCAGTAGATCCGCCTGTTCTGCTCCCTACTCTGTCTTTGGTGAATCCTCTTACCTCTGCACCTCTGGCCTACACCCTAGTTCTTGTATGCATTATAAATAAAAACAAATCTTTGAAAGAAAAAAAAAATGGGAAGGAAAAGCACAAGAGACTATGGTGATGATTCATGGGTGACTTGGTGGTGGGAATTTTATGGGGACTACATCTGAAGCTAGGAAGAAGCAAGAAGATGTATTCCCAAGAGCCTTCATAAGAAACATGGTCCATTAGACTCCTTGATTTCAGATATCTAACCTCCAACACTAGGAAAAAAAATTTGTTTTTATTTACCAATTTTATGGTAATTTCCTATGGCAGCCCTAAGAACTTAAAAGGAACTATTTCTTTGTGTTTTGGTTTTCAATTTTTGTTGCTCTTATGACTCATGATTTAAGTCTCAGTGTAATCTAAACACTGTCAATAAGGTTAGTCTTTCTAAAATTCCTGTTTACATGATAACTTTCGAGCTGCAAAACATTCCATTTCTTATAGATCTTAAGATAATGTTCATTATTTGGGTACATGGTCTTTTAAAATCAGGAATTGTGTTACCACATTATCCTCATTGGTAAGTCTTGCTTCCTTTTTGTTCTCCAAAACACTTGTTTTCCTTCTCACTTGCCTGCCTCTGTCTCTTTCCTGTGCACATGCTATTTATCTGCCCAAATGTCTATCCCAACCTCAAAGAATCTGCACCTGGAATGGTTCTCTACTTTTCCTAAACAACTGACTTTCATATTGTTGGTGTTCCTGCTGTGGTTTCTAAGTGCTATTTCAGCAGCTATCATCTTGTATTTTAATTATTTATGTAGGCAAAACAGGTTTCCTTATCCTTCCTCCCAGCCAGAGCCTGGTGCCTGCTGAGGTTAAGTCACCTAGCAGCCTTGTGGTATAAAGTAAGACATTTTCTCTTTAAATCATAATAAGGTTTATTTAACGACTTCTGTTACAAAGAGAGAAAGTTCTGGGTACATTTATACAAATTTTCTTAGATAACCTCAGTGTGAATGGCACATGCTTCCATTTTTTGAGCTCTGTTTCTGAAAATTCATCCTGTTTCTCTCCCTCTTCTTCCCACTCAGGAGCAGAATATAATGGTCACCTTACCTCCCATTCCCTTAACTTTCCACGTGTGCATGATTCAGTTCCCCCACACTCTTCCTCAACAGTGGAAACATCATAGAAATACTTTCACACATCAGTTGTTCCACTACTCTCATTTTCAAGAAGCTCTCTCTCCCAGAGTCTTCTGGCATGACTCCCTCTACACCCCAGAGATGGGGCCAGCAAGCTACTGGCTGCACAGCTGATGAGCTTGTATTTTCCTTCCTGCATCATCCTGGGATTTCCCTATCAATTCTCCCTGTTTTAGAAACCCTGTTCCTGGGGCTTCTCTATCTTCTCTTCTAGATTTAGATTCTTTACTGATACTCCAGTAGTATGAACCCAGTACCTAGTACCCAGAACTTTCCAGGAGTCTATTAAGTTCCAGGCAATGAACTAAGAACTTAATATGCATTTTCTTATTAGAAATAGGCAGTGCAATCCTGTATAATCAATTGTACTATTATCAATATATACAGATGAAGAAAGCGACGCTTACAGAACCTTAATACTATGCCTAAAGCCACAGGACTAGGAAGGCTAGACCTAAAACCAGATCAGTGTGAGTGCAATTTAATGCCCTTGATCAGTATACTGTAATTAACAAAAGCCACAAGAAGTGTCTAGACAGGTTAGTGTTTGTTTTATTTTTTTTAAGTAGTATAATACTGATAACTTAGTGATCTATACTAAAAGGCAGTTTAGGTACAAAGAAGTCTTGACCTAGATTTAAACATACCAATGAATTTAACTCAAATTCTTTTATAGGGCACCTAGAAGAATATGAATGGATGAGCACAATGAAATATTTTTAGCAACTTACAGCAAAATGATTAGCTTAGTAGGCATCTTCTAAGGTTTGCCAAATATTTTGAATCCTTATTTTCATGTGAAAGAAAGAATATCAATGTTCGAATCATTGCATGGAAAATCTCATTTCTATAGCTTTAAATTATTTGAAGTTTGACTAATGAGTAAAATGTATTTAAAGTTAATTCATTATTAATATTAAGGGCTTAGCATTATGCTCAATGAAATGATGTTAAATATTATCATGAAAACAAAATACACCTTTGTTTTAAATTGGAGGATTAAAATTTATTTAGAACAAAGGTAGATATAGAAAGATAATACATAGGAATCCTGTTGATTTCTAAATAATGCTAAATCTAGCACAGTAAAGCAAGTAAGTGATACATTTACTGGATAGTTCAGGGAAAAGATACAAAGTTACCACATCAGTAGAAAACATAGTTTTCTATATTCTTTACTTTTCCATTCTTATTCATGTAGAATGGAAAAATACAGGGGACCACATGCTATTATGCCAGGGATTAGACAGCTGCATTTCTATTTTAGCAGCACTTTTATCAGCTGAGAGACTTCTCTGTCTTAACTTCAACTCTCTGAACATAGCTTTCCTCCTTTGCCAGATAGTGGTACTGTTGCCATCAGTGTCAGGTAAAACTAAGTTAATCAGCAAAACAAAAACAAAACAAGACAAATCAACAGAGATTAATATATCTCTATTACATAGTCCAGGACTGTATGGAGCCTATGTTCTATCATTTCTGGCTGTGGACTCAATTCTCATAATCCAGGATGTTGGCTTTCACATTTAGTAAAGCAGAAGAAAAAATGAAAACTTCCACATACATCATACTGACCAGAACTCAGTCTTGTGGCCACACACGCACATGCACACACACACACACACACACACACACACACACACACACACACAGAGACTGGGAATATAGAATAATAGAGAAGATAATCCCTGTTCTGAATGACCAGATGCTCAAATAATTGTCATGTTTAAATGAGGCAGTATAGTATGTTGAGTAGATGTGTCACCTCTGGAATTGGATTATCTAGATTTATAACCTGGGTCCTTCACTTCTTATTTAATCTTGTAAAAATATAAACAAGCCTAGAAATTTTGTTTCCTCATACATAAAATGGGATAATATTAGTAACCTAACTTATGAATAATTATAAAGATTTCATGAATTATAACATTTAAAGTGCATGCACCATTTAAATAAGTGGGAAAGATTTAGATCTTACTATTTCATCTCAAAATTCCACATTTGTAATTACCAACTTGCAATAATGTACTAGTTAATATATTGAAACACTGACATTTTTTCTTCCTAAAAGACAACCAAAGGTATATCAAATTTATCCTTATACTGTATTTTGCTAAAGATTTCTCAAAACATCTTGGATCCCACAAAAATAGATCAGTGGATCTCTGACGTGACACATAAATTATTTTTTATTTAACTAGAAAATGTATTTTAATTGAGATTTAATTTTCAGATGAGCTAAACAGAATAATATTTTTAACATATGACATAGACGATGTGAGCATTATGCTTGAATTTATGATCATATTCATGCCAAAAGATTTCATAATTATAAATTTTAGCAGTTAAAACAGTATAAAGTTTTGATTGCATTTGCATACCCAATCTAAAAAGAAAATATTTTGTTCTATAGAATTCAAACCAATTACAGCCTTTGATATCTCGAGCAAGTTTTATGTAATTTCTGTGTTTTGCAGTTTCCTCCAAAATGAAGATAGTAATAATATCTACCCCATGAACTTGTAAAACAAATGAACTAATAAAAAAAGTATAAAAAGATGTAGAGATTATCTTTGAATGTATACCTGTCATCCCAACAACTACAGCAGAAGTGGTAACAGGCATTTAAAAATGATTACTATTGATTCCCAAAGGAGAGTTCCATATATCTCAAGACTAAACTTAAAAAACAGCATCTCCCTCCTGGAGATAAAATATCAGTTAAAGCTCTACTTTAATGACTACAAAACTAATTTCCTTAAAATGCCTATCATGAAAAAGTTGCATTCAAAAGAAGCAAACAAAAACTGAATTTTTTCTTATCACTTTAGATATCACCAAGATGCAGTATAAAAAAAATCAAAGATTCACTTTTTCAGTACAACACCACTTATGAAATGAGTCTAGATAAGGTTTTCTCTTTAAAGGTCTGCACACATTTTTGAAAAAATAAAGATAAGGAGATGCTTTGGCGGTGGGTGTGGTATGGTGACATATACCTGAGGATGTGTGAACCTATTCTCTTAAATCCTATATAGTGTTGTAACCAACATTATCTTGGTATTTAAAAAAAAGTAAAAGGAAAGAAATATAAGGAAAGTTATTTTCCAAGTGTTTTGCCTATCAATAACAGAATACTCTTATTTATTGTGGTACTTTACTTATGTTTTCATTTCTGACTTCACTTTCTGTCTTAGGAATGGATCTTCAGCCTAGTTGCTCCTGGAACTGCTACATTCAGACAACTTCAGCTTGGAGGATGGGAGTTGCTAAGCAACTTCACCAGTAACAGCTAGGTGACTGGACCTTCACTTTTGAGAGCTTTGGGGGAGAGTTTGAGACCAAAACTCCTTCTAACCTGTGCCTTTAAGCATCAAAATGCAGAGACTAAAATAAGTACTTAAGGTACTTAAAAAAGGATTATCATGAAATAGGGAAACAGTATATTAATGTTTTATTGTCATGCTTTAGGTGAAATCATAAAAACATTCCTAAGACACATTTTAAATATCAGAGCAATGTTTTCTTTAAGAGCTTAAGATGGCGCTAAGAGAGTAACGTCTTTTTTTTCCTACTGAGGTTCTTCTGGCTGACCTTTCTATTCTTTAAACCATAATTTTGTAATTATTTAAGTGTTCTTATATTTAAATAACATTGTAATATAATTATTTCTTTAACAAGTCATTCTTATAAGATCTCCAATCCTAGAGAAGTGGAACAAAATGATTACTAAGAAATATTATGGGGTGATTGTTGTAGTAGATGATTTAATTTTATATCCATATCCATTAGATAAGTATTGATTACAAATAGTTACAGGGAAGAGAGGAAGGATGAAATATTGAAATTAGAAGATTTGTTTCACAGAAGTGTAAGTTTTATACCTTACTAGAAGCCAGATTTCTACTTGAAGACCTTTAAATAAGAGATACTTTCCCTGGGGGAGAGGCAGCTACAGTTTTCCTTAATTGTTCATTCCCTACTACTCTGATACTATCTCAGCACAAGAGTTGAGGATTGGTGACTAAGAAATAAAAACAAGGTGTTTTTTTTTTTCTTTCCCCTGCTGGAACAATTCTTTTCATTAGCTTATTTTTATTTTATTTTATTTTATTTTTTATTGTTATTTATATCTTTTACCTTTTTTATTCCCCTTGGGTAACCCACTACCAATTCACCCGTGATCAATCTCTGTGGTCCCTTGTGTCCTTTTCCACTCCATTTTGTGCCCTTACCCTCCCCCCACTCCCCAAGTGTCTCTCTCCTATTTGGTTCCCTATTAGCTTATTTTTAATCTAGAAACCAAGGAACTTACGAACAAGCATCATGATAGTAGTAGGATCAGAAATGATACTAACATTATTCTTCCATGTCTTTTCCCAGAATATAGATAACACGTACAATTTAGTACATTTATTTAATATAAATCTTTAACTGTTCACACTCCTTTTTTTTAACCATCATTTAAATAAATTTCTGTATCATTTTTATTGGATAGGTATTATTTGTAATTAGCCTACAAATCTAGTCATTTGTCTATAATGGAAAAGAAATATGGTAAGATAGGAAGTCATTTCTTCTTTGAGAAAATACAAAACAAATTAGGTAATTCAGAAAAAATAATCTAAATTACATTTTTAAATTAAATTTTGGGGTATTTGGCAGAAGAGATACAATCACTGAATCCATCTCTATAACCTATACAGGTGGGGTGAACGTGAGATGATTTACACAGGTAGTACCAGCTTTTCATTCCAACCATACTGTCCAGGACTTTCTTAACTAAACCCTCTGAAGAGAGTCAAGGATAAATATGGGAATTAGGATTCTTTAAATGTACTAAGTTAGACTGGAACATGGTTTGCGGCATAGGACTGATTTTACTTTCACTCACAGTAAGCAAACTATTTATTTGGTTCAGTCTATAATTTTAAAGAGCCCTTTGAAGAAAGATTGACATGAATTCAAATTAGTAATGTAAAAATTTCTATTGCAGCTATTGTGAAGCTTGTATACAAATGCATTCATATAAACATGATTAACACATATTAGTAAGAAAAGTATATAATAACCCTTTTAATGTAAGTTTTGGACTTCATATCAATTAGTTATACTTGTGGACAGGACTGCTGCTGTTACAATACAGTTTCCAGGGAAGAAAACTATACTAAGAGTTAAAAATTTTTTTCCCCTAAGTATTAAGAGTCACAAAAAAAATTCAATGGGAAAAAGCAGTTTTATGGAACAGAGAATAGAAGACATTTTGTTAGAAAACCATGATTTTATATTGTTGCTCTTACTGTTTAGCTACCTTTCCTGTGTCTGGAGTCTTCTGGAAGCCTCCCTTTCTGTACAACCTCAACCATCCAAATGTTAACTATTGATAGGATTTTCTTTGATTGCTCTGTAAATTTGTTTAGGTATCTAGGTTTTAAATTATATATAGGATGATACAATGCTTTATGATTTAGTAGTTCAGATTTAGTTTCATATTGTCAGCATATTATCAGCATTTAGCGCTAATTTGAAAATAGAGGGTCATTTCTACAAGAAAAGTTGTACCTATAAATGCCTAGTCACCTTTGATAGACATCAACTAGAAAGGTTATTGCAGCTATGTGGGAGAAGATAGGCTGTAGGAATAAGTTGGAGAGAAATCCCTGTGTCTTTATTTATGTGAAGAAAATATTCAGAAATTGATGGTACACTGGATCGAAGCATGAGGAAAAGGGAGTCATTAAGGATGCCTCTTTGGTCCCAGAGTTTATGCATGTCTAACTAGGAATTGTGTGTGTGTGTGTGTGTGTGTGTGTGTGTGTGTGTGTGTGTGTGTGAGAGAGAGAGAGACAGAGAGAGACAGAGAGAGAGACAGAGACAGAGAGAGACAGAGAGAGAGCGTGCACATGTGTGTGTCTATATATCTATATATCTGATTTTAGTCCTGTCTTCTTATCTTCTTGTCTATTATTATGCTTCCCCCACCTTTTTTTGTTTTATTCCTTATAGTTTCTTTTATTACTACTATTCCTAAAGAAAACAGTTTACCTACTCATCTCTCTAACACTGCAAAATCATCTATTAAGTATTTGAGGAGTTCAAATTAATACCTCAACATATATACATGCTTTACTTACCCTGAACTAAATCTACAGTCCCAAGACTCTATATTGTTACCTGCTCCCCTGCCCTAAGAATTCCCCTCCATTCCTTCTAATAACCACTATATTGTTCAGTCTAAGAATTCTTTTTGTTGTGTTTTGCCATTCTCTCTCTTCCCTCCCTTCCACTCTCTCTCCCCCACCATGGTGTTCTCTCTTGCTCTCTCCATTTCTTCTTTCTTTCTTTTACTTGTTTGACCCAAGCCTCAGAGGACGGTAGGTTATTCTGATTTATTAGTCTAAAAACTATTTATAAAGTAGTCTAAAAGCTATTTTCTTCTTTTATAATATTATATATATATATAAATATATATATACACACATACACACACACTATATATATATATAAATACACTATATATAAATGTATATATACACACATACACACACACACTATATATATATATAGTGTGTATGTGTGTGTATGTGTGTATATATACATTTATATAAATATATATATATATATATTTCCCTGATTTTATTCTTCAATTATCAGTGAGGCAATAAACACTGCATTTGTTTTCCTCTTGTGAAAAAGTATTTAGAATTATAGGATATTTTTGCTGAAAGTAATCTTAATAATCATCTAACTTCTCCCCTTTGTTGGACTATTTTAGTCACTCAATAAATATATTTAAATTATTCACAAGATGACAGGCATTATAAATATAAAGAAAGTCACTGTAATCCTACAGAGCTTAGTAGAAAAACCATGAGGAAAAATAAGACCAAATGCTGTGAAGTGAATCATTAAACCTAGACTCAGCTCCAACATATTATACTTTCCACTGCCTCTGAAAGCTGTGCATATTTAAGTATAACTGACTGAATAAGGAGGGCAGCTACAGCTTTCAGATAAACAAAGGCCATCTTTAATCACATAATTATACTGACACTTAGAATCTACTACAAATGAATTATATTCATTGGTACTCTTTTGTCATTTTACTCTTAACTTCCAAGTTAGAATAAAATATCAATAATCAATAAATAGTCAATAGGTAGATATAGATTCCATCTGAAGAACACATTTCTTTTATGTAATTTAGTGAGGTGAATATGATGACATCAAATGAAGCATAATGAAAATATTCTATTTTTATTTATTTTTACTTAATGGGTAAGAAATCAAATGTTTCTTCTAATTAGGTTGACGCTGACACTTTCATTCACTCTTGTTTTCTGCATGTAACTTTATTTGATCATCTACCCCTAATGAATATTTTAACTATTTTAATTCTCCTTCACTTGGGTCCAGACTTTATAGCCATCACATACTATTGTTGTAAAGGACATACTTCTGACTTTCATCTCTCTTTCAGAAAATTACTAAAGAAAATGTGCTTCTCTTTTCCCTCTTCTCTCGAACATAGTAGAGTAGAATTCATATGCAATCTTGATTCTCTGTTACAACATAGGCTGAGGAAAGTTCGAGAAAATGATTGATCTGAAGGTGGGGTCTCATCTGTTAGCATCATACATGGAATGTTAATCTTCAAAGCAAAAAAATTGTAGAGATGGATTTATAACTATCCTGAGATACAATCATGTTCAAAAATTGAATTAAGTAAGTTCTCTAAAAGATGCAAGTGGGAACACAGGGATATTTATAAGAAAGTTTGGTATGTTTATAACAAATATCCAGTAATTTATTTTTTTAAAGATTTATTTATTTGTGCATATCAGAGCTGGAGAGAGGGCCAGAGATGTGGGTTGGGTGTGAGAGGATTCACCAGAGACAGCGTGGGGAGCAGAATGGGCAGAACGACTGAAATACACTGCTGAGGGGAGTAGCAGGTGAGGCAGAAGAGGTCTGCAGCACCATGTGGGGAGCTTCCTGGCAGGGGGATCGAACTGGTACTGCAGTGGCTCTGGATAGCTGAGACTTAACCCCCTGTGCCACCTGGGAGGCCCAAATATTCAGTTATGACAGTGAAATTCTTAGAAATTTCATGTCAAACTGCCTAGCTTGAGAATGTAACTTAGAAAAAGTTAATCTAAAATTATATCCTATGTTCTCAAAACATTGATTAGAATTTATTAAAATGTCATTTATAGTCATAAAACTCTAGTTAAAATAATATTACAGATAATAGCATTCTTTATTAGCCATACTTATTTGGAGAGAACTGTAAGATTCCATACTTAGGTACATCTTTGTGTAGTCTGTACTATACTAGGATTTCGACTTTCTTTTAAAATTGTTAACATTTTGTTTCTAGATCATATGTGTTATCTACTTTTGTTTCTTAAAATTGAGTACCCCTTTAAATTTATGCCAGTGTGCAGCAGGTCTATCATATTTAATATCCGCCTATATGTATTTTCCCAAGTGCTAGTAACAATGTTATTTGATATATCAGTACACATGATAAATGTGAAAAATCACCTCATTTTGACATTTATTTGCAATAGTTACAGTAATAAGTCGTAAAAAAGCTACACAATTCTTTACAAAGAAAATAATGACTTGGAGAAACCAGAAAATTGTGAATTGAGTTTTGTTACTCCAATTTTCTTGGTAAGAGCTAATAATGAGTTTCTTGGCTACTTGAGTGGAATGTGATTTCAGCATTTTTTCTTATTTCTATTTTGTGTCTGGCTTTTCCACATCTTTGTAACAAGAATTTCACTATTCAAAAATGGTAATACATTGTATTACCATTATAAATGTAATACCATTTGTAATACCATTATAAATGTATTACCATTTTTGAAAAAGGAAAACACATTTTAATAGTACAGAATCTGCTAGATTTCATATCCAGGATGTGCATTAGGAGGGTTTCCTTGAATGACTGTTTATTTGTTCCATAAGGTAAGCAGCTCTGTCCTCCAGTGAATTTTTCAGAGTCATTTAGAGGTTTTTTGCTTTGCTATGGAAACTTGAATCATCTTTATGCCATTCACCTTAGCACTCATGACAACATAGTTTTGCTCAAGAAGGAAACTGACTTCAGAATATAGGCCTCTATTCTAAGCACCAATCATCACTTTAATTATTTTGATATTCATATTTGAAACCACTGTTTTTTTTATTATCAATATCATGTCAAAGCTATGTAATGTCCCCTGATTAAACAATCTTATGAAATTCTCTTATTTACACCTCCCTCTGGGTTGCTTAGATTGATGATAGACTTTTACTTTGCATGCTCCCAAGACCCCCACACCTCACCACAAAATCATTAGTGTGGTTTTGGATCTCTCTTAAGGTCTTTAGATGCTTCCTAAGGAACCAAGGTTATTGTCTGCTTTCTACCTATCCTATGTCTAATCCAGTCCATCCTAAATATACTCGAGTTGGTGAAAATGCACCTAGTAATTTTCACATGATGCTATAATGGACAAATCAAAACATGTATTCATGTATTGTTTGATTTGCTTATATACTAAAGGCTTCATATACATACAAAAACAGCAAAGCATTTTAATTGATCATAGGAAGTTCTCTAAATTATCAAAGTTCCTTACCCAAAGGAAGTATGTCTACGAAGTAAAATGTTACTTTCCTTGCAAGTTTGAGTATTAATATATGATAAGGGCTTAGGAAATGAACACTTCATAAGAATGTTCCAAATCCTTAATACTTTTGGGGCCTCCCTAGTGGCGCAGGGGTTGAGCACTGCGCTATGGAGCTGCCGGCAGCGGCGACACGAGTTTAACACCAGGCTGGGGAGATTCTCACATGGCACGGCAGACCTCTCCTGCCTCACCCGCTGCTCCCTTCAGCAGTGGATTTCCAACCTGCCTGTTCTGCTCCCCATTCTGTCTCTGGTGAACCCTCTCGCAGCCCCACGCCTCTGGCCTGTATGCATAAATAAATAAATCTTGCTTGCATGCATAAATGCATGCAAGCTTGTATGCATAAATAAATAAATCTTAAAAAAAATCCTTAGTACTTTCAAAGTTGACAAATTTGTCATACATTTTGCACAACTATACATACAAGTTGGGGTACAGGGCAGAGGCGTGGGGCAGCGAGAGGGTTCACCAGAGACAGAGCGGGTAGCAGAACAGGCAGATCAGAAATACACTGCTGAGGGGAGCAGCGGGCGAGGCAGGAGAGGTCCGTCGCACAATGTGGGATTCTCCCCAGCCGGGCGGGAACTTGCGTCACTACTGTCGACAGCTCCACAGTGCAGTGCTCAACTGCTGAGCCACGGGGAGGCCCTCAGTGAAAATTTTATTATTACTTATTACATTCTTTGGCTTGCCTTTATCAATTGCTTACTATACTTTGTTGCATTTGCTGTTTTCTCCTGTTGAAAGCACTGGCATAACCAAGCCGGTGTAACACTTGGCATAACTAAGCCAGTGTTACCCTCCCAAGGGGAGAGTACTTGGTAGTCAGTGTGGAGGCACAGCCCGCATGAAGACCTCGCTTTTGCCAGCTGCAGCTTATGCTTAGAATAACCTTAGACCTGTGTCTACATCTAACCAAATTGTACAACCAAAACTAGGTCACAAGAATCAGAGACTGCCTCCTTAGTATGTTCCTCAGTATGTTGCTGGTCGGGCTCTCCTAAATAATGTCTGTATTTTTACTCTCGCTACAAATGCTGCTTCCTTACAGGGAATTTAGAATATCATAACAAAATTGTTATTGTAACAATGGCTTGTGGGTAATTGCTTATGTAAGCACTAGTATATAAAGGCATGGTTGCTAAATAAAGTTTGTCAGATCCTTGCTGAGCTGACCATTCTGTGCCTCGTTAATTGCACCTCTCCCTTTGGTTCCTGGGATCCCAGATCCCCACAAGGCCCCACCTAACCATTCAGTTTATCTTTCTTTCTGTTGTTTATCTACTCTTCCCTTAGGGTAATTTTCATATTTATACCTGGTATTGAAAACAAGTATAGAAAATAGATTATGTGGGATACGAGTTTTAAACTTTCTGGGATCCCTTTGGTTCCTGGGATCCCAGATCCCCACAAGGCCCCACCTAACCATTCAGTTTATCTTTCTTTCTGTTGTTTATCTACTCTTCCCTTAGGGTAATTTTCATATTTATACCTGGTATTGAAAACAAGTATAGAAAATAGATTATGTGGGATACGAGTTTTAAACTTTCTGGACTCAAGAATAATAAGCAAGCCTTTTACTTTACATGGGCCTGAATTTTAAACTAAGATTGATTTAAAATCCTTCCTTTAGGGAAGTATTTTATTGGGAGCACATTGAGATCACTGGAAAAGTTCAAAGTATTATTTACCCAAGTGTCTATGTCAGGAAGAAATTGTGAGTCATTTCTCATGTGTTAGCCTTTTCTTCTGCATAGAAGTTGGATATATGAAGCATAAGTGACAAATCTTAACAAAATATACATAATAGGATTTGTTAATTTTCTTCAAATTTCAAAATAAATTTTTATTTATTTATTTTTTTTAAAGATTTATTTATTTATACATACAAGCTGGGGTACAGGCCAGAGGCATGGGGCGGCGAGAGCGTTCACCAGAGACAGAGTGGGGAGCAGAACAGGCAGATCAGAAACACACTGCTGAGGGGAGCAGCCGGCGAAGCAGGAGAGGTCTGTCGCGCCATGTGGGAATCTCCCCGGCTGGGTATCGAACTCGCGTCGCCTCTGCCGACAGCTCCACAGTGCAGCGCTCAACCGCTGCACCACCAGGGAGACCC
>PVIJ01019916.1:0-22255 GCA_004024925.1 Scalopus aquaticus | reverse complement strand
ATAGGGACTATTTCATTTTTGAATGTTTGGTAGAATTCATTTGTGAAACCATCTGGTCCTGGGCTTTTGTTTTTGGGGAGGTTTTTAATTACTGTTTCAATTTCACTGCTTGTGATTGGTCTGTTTAGGTGTTCTATATCTTCTTTGTCTAGCTTTGGGTGATTGTATAGTTTTAGGAATTTGTCCATATCTTGTAGGTAGAAACAGGTGACTTTTATATTAAAAAATAACTTTGTCAGCTACAGTGAATTGTCTTCAAAATTAAGGATTAAAAAAGGTTTCTATAGAGTCTGGAGACAATTGCATCTTTCTAAAGTCTCCAGAAATGATTCAATCTCTTCCTCCCAAACTGCTACTTATCTTGGATTCCTTACAAGACTACCACACACCAGAAATGTGGGTGATGGAGCCTGTCCTCCCAACCTTCATAACCAACCTGTAACCCTAGTCCTCTCTATCTTCTAAGCACTTCATGCATTTATTCTCTTCCCTCATGTCCACTGGTAATGGATAACTCTAGACCCCCATCTTCCTCCCCTCCTCACCCTTTACTCCCAATCTTTCGTCATTCTACATCTCTTTAAGTGAGCATCCCCAATGCAAATAAGAGCTATTCCCTTCTTATTGCTTTTTAAATAATTTCCTACTACCTTTAAAAGTTACTTTAATCATGGGCCTCCCCGGTGGCGCAGCGGTTGAGCGCTGCACTGTGGAGCTGTCGGCAGCGGCGACACGAGTTCGATGCCCGCCCGGGGAGAGTCCCACATGGTGCGGCAGACCTCTCCTGCCTCGCCCGCTGCTCCCCTCAGCAGTGTATTTCTGATCTGCCTGTTCTGCTACCCGCTCTGTCTCTGGTGAACCCTCTCGCCGCCCCACGCCTCTGGCCTGTACCCCAACTTGTATGTATAAATAAAAAATAAATCTTTAAAAAAAAAAGTTACTTTAATCATACCTACTAAATAGAAATGTCCAAGGGCCATAGGAGACACTTTCTAATAAGAATACAGATGATTTACTAGGAAAGCAGATGAGGGATGGATTGGTGGCACCTAGAAGGACTGCTACTCTGGGATGATCAGCCTACTGGGATAGAAGGAAATGTAGTTTCAGTACTATCTGCAGAGTTACCAAAACTTCTCCAACTCAGCATTCTATTGTTGGAGTGAGATGGCAACAAAGTGGATCTACATACCTCTATCAAGTTAATTTATCCAAATCATCACACCAATTGCATCAATGGTTTCCCCACTGCCCACCCAGTTCAGGACCCTACACAATGTGACCTCAACCTGCCTTTCCAGATGCATCTACTACATACCCTCCAAACAACTGGATTCTTCCCTGTTTGCTGCAGTGACCCTGGGCTTTTATTTACACCTCTGCTCATGTTCTTCCAACCACCTGAAATCCACACTCCCCCCAAGTCACCTCACAACTGAAATCTCCGGGACTGCCCAATTCAAAAATGAGTCTCCCCTCTGATTTCCTTCATGCCAAAGAGTAAATCTGCAAAATTATTGCTTATGATTATCATTCTACGCCAGTAGATAAAGAAAGAGAACAAAAGATGGCGTGTTTTATGTGGGTGATATATAGTAAAAAGATCTCAAAAGTAGCAACTTACACAGGGCGCCCAAGAATATTCTAGTTCCAGTGTTTTACCTAATTTTCTAAGAAGACAAAGTAGTAGATCTTATAAGATTTAGAACCCTACTTCTACTAGGTAGGTCTTAGTAACTTCTGGAATATCTACCCTGGGGAGTAAAATACTGTCAGAGAAAGGAACAATGGTCTCAGAGTGGCATCCCTTGCCCCACACCCTGCCTGATCAGAGATGTGTTAAAGTGTCTGAGGGTGGAGACTCCAGCAGCTGTCTAGACCTATGTAAGAGGCCATCACCATCATATTTGTCAACAGTCACATCCATCCTGGGAAGACGTGGGGACGTTCAGAAGAGTGCAAACTGACTCCTTTGATTCTTGTTTTATTTGCTCCACCAATAAAGAAACTTTATTTTGGTTTTGCTTTGTTTAAAGGCCCTAAAATTAAGATTGTTTGATTATATTGGGCCATGTTGATGGGTTAGGGAATTGGAGTATAGATTTTTCCCATCTACAAGGGCTATCTAATGCCCCTACATAACCCTCACAAACAGCCCCACGAACCTTACCTCCTACAATTCCCAAGGAGTTGAACACTTAGGTCACAGGATGCTAAAACTGCAAATGCCCTAGGAGAGTTCCTTTGGCTCTTCTCTTTCACAGTTTGTCCTCTTCTTAGAATAAAACATATTTGAAAGCATATTTGGAAAACAAGGTTATGGGCTGATACCTGCATGCCCCCCTTGATGGCCCCAAGTTGTGAAGGCTCAGCCAGTCCACAGCATCAGTTCCACTGTGCTGGAGAGTTAAAGACAATCCCTGCCCCCAAAGGACAACAAGAGTGGAAGAAAAGGGGGCAGAATCTTATATGGGCAGATGCAAAGAGTAGTGTGAGCAAATGATGACAAAGGAAAGTGCCTGACTGAAGCAGGACAGGAAAGGCTTCTCAGAGGAGGACACTGCCAGCTGGGTCCTGACAGAGAGTCCAGACCGTCTAGAAGGAAATCTTAAGTCTAAGTATACGCAAGAAATGACCATGTATGTCTTAGAAGCACCTTTCGGTCTCCCAGAACATATTCTTGCTGTCAATAATCAATTTTCTAGTTCATTTGTATACATGCAGACGCCATGACCTAGAGCTGGGAGAGATGGTGATTCTGCCCCTTGAAAAACATACCTGAGCTTATCCACAGCTCTACCCACTCATCACATCAGTTTCCTACTCAAGAATATATCACACCATTCTTAGGGACTAAAGGAACCTAAACTCCAATGCCACCTCCACATGTACCTGTGCAAATTATTTTTTCTCCCAACCTTACGCCTTTGTCTAGTTGAATCTGTCACCTGACTATTATCAGATTATAGGGCTAAAGGAAAACCAAAAACTATACCACTTTTATAAGAAAATATAGGAGAATTTTTAGTGATCTCTAGATAGGGAAGACATTTGAAGAGAGAAAGAAGATGGAGGAAAGAGAATAAAGTGTTTCTACTGAACTACCTAATTCCACCCTTCTTCCCCATACGCAGTTAGCAGTTTTCCTCCCCACAGCAAGGAGGCAGATCAACTGTTAGATACATATTTAGGAAGTACCAAGTATTCTTCCCCCAAGATAGTTTATCCAGTCTGGTAAATTCTGCTTTATGATTTTTAAAGTCAGCTTTAACCTGCATAAAATGACACAGAAGGAAGACAGGTTAACTTTCAGGCAGAGATGAAGGGAGCAGGCGAGGCCCCCGTGGACTCCCCATTCTCCACCGGGCGCTAGGACCCAGGTGCATAACTCTTTCATTTTGTGCATTCCTAACCCTCAAAACAACCACTTGTGCTGGTCTGAGTTACAAACTGAAGTAGAATTGCATTATGTTGGGTTTTAGCAACATTATCTCCAAAGCAGTGATTTTTCCAATGAGTTTAAGAAACGGAGCCTATAGCCATAGCTGTTCTTTCTGCCTTAGATTTGGCACTTCCACCAAAATCCTGCCCCTGAAGCCTCCTCACATGTGCATACATGATGGCAAAGCACCAAATGAAAATGCAACCAGACCAAAAGAAAATGCCAAAGCCAATTCTGATGATTCGTCTCAACAGAATTAACTGAATTTGCCAAATGCTCTGATGTTCTATAACCACAATTACACTTCATAACTTGTTGCAACACAGTCATTTGGAGCCAGAAATGCTGGATTAATTGTACCATTTTTGTGACCTCTAGACTTTTCCATTAAGGCCAAGTTAATTTCTCAACATGGGAAGATTCATTTTTTTGTACAGAATAATATCAGTGATGAACCCAGAGCATTGAGCACGAATGGCTGCTATCAAACAGCTATGTGATCACACCCTAGTTCAGCTTAAATACAATTTATGTCAAATACATTAACAGAGGATGTGATGAGCACTTGATTTGTTTTGGCTTTGTGGGCAAATAGCATAATTTCTCAGGGATTTAAATATGTGTTTGTGACTTCTCGACATTAACAAGTGGGAGTGTTTACATGGAGAGTCATTTATAGAATCTCAATGCATTTCTGGAAGGTGGATTTCTCTGTGGAAACACAGCATGGGGAGTGCGAACCACTTTTCAGAGGCACTCCAGATTATCAAGAGGCCATTGCGCACAAGCTGTTTATGAAAACAGCTTTTCATGCTTCAGGATTTTCTCTGAATATGTGGACAGCAGTTGGACAGTCCCAAGATGGTCCAAACCAGCTCCTAAGACCAGCGCTTGACCCTAGGGTGCTGTGGGGAAGACAGGAATGTTACCTGGACCCTGCTGTGAACAACTCTCCAGCTGATGGTTTGAGCACTGGTTGGAAGGCTGCTTCTCAGCATTCTCTGTTGCAGCGTGAATGTCCCATGTGCTGTCCAGATGCTAACCAAGTTCCACCCACTTTACTGCACAGGACTCAGGATTGTAAAGGTTCGGGTTTACAGATAATGCCAATTACCAGGAAAATATTTTTAACCAATCAAGATAAATATTCAGTGTTTTGTGATTTCTGAGGGATTGACTCATTTTACTTTAAGTGATGTATTATTTTTCAAAATCTGATTTGGTTTTAATGTGAGAAGCAGAGGATGTGTTTGAACACATCTAAATTATTCATGGTCTCTTCTAAGTCATAGAGAACTAGTTTTTCAGATGTTGTTGACTGCTTAGATATTTTTCCATTGATGATCTTGAGTATGAATGCCAATTAATTCTAGGACATTACACTGTGATAGAATTTATGTTATTTCTTCATATAAATTCTACTTAGCTCTAAACAGTAAAGAGTTAGTCTGTGTCAACAAAATTATTGATGAAAATGATAAATAAATAATAATATGGCTCTAAAAGTGATTTAAACATACATTATCAAGGAATCAATCACCTGAGTGTTACTGTAGCAGACATTTATTAAAAACTTGGGACAGGTTAGCAATCAGAATAGTGTTCTTTATTATTTCTCCTGAAAAGTGGGGAAATTAAGCTAAATATCTGGTTCATGGCACACTATAACCCAAGGATTTCTGGGACTGGCATCTAGCAGCCACAGCCTGGAGGGTGAAGAGGGAAGGGAGGTGCTGGTACTGGAGAGTCTCCAAATAAGCCCTTAATCTGAGGATCGAAGAGTGGCACCTGTTAATGCACAGTGCTCTGGCTAAGCCAGGTGAAAATATGGAAAAACTTAAGGTACTACTAAACTCCTTTGATGACCACAGTTCTTCCTGGGGATTTTGAGGTAATATGCCTCAAACCTAGGATGCACTTGGTTTTTCTGACACTTGGAATAAAATGGCTTATAAGGCAAATTAACAGTGAAGAAATAAACACACATTGAGGTAGCTACTTTTAAATACCCTTCAAATACATCAGAAGCAGTCACTACATAAAAGGAAGGATGAACTCACTGCATTTGTATGTCACTTATATGCAGGTTAAACACAGCAAACGTCAAGCACAAATGTAGCCAAGAATCCAGAAGCAAGCATGACCATATTCCTCCCATCCTCAGCACTCAGACCATGCTTCCCAGATTGCCTCACCTCCTCAAGAAGCTGCTCACTGTGCTGCCAGGGCACCGTTGGCTCGGCCAGTGCAGCGCGGAGCACTCACCTGGAGATTACATGTCTAGTTCCCTGGATCCTTACAGCGAACTGGAGAGTCCTGCTGTAAGGAGCCATGTCTTTTATCTCTGTTTCTATACTTGTTTTCCTGATATGAAGAGCAATCAAATAATTTCAGGAAGAAAAGAAAAAAGAGGAGAAGGAGAAGGAAGAAGGAGGAGAGAAGAAGATGGAGAAGACCATATAAAGAAGGGGGGGAAAGTTCATGCAAAGAAAAGTGGAACCACATTCAGATTATCATTTTTCCATGAAACAAAGTACCACTTTTGGGTAAATTACATATTCATTTAAGGAAACAGAGAAAAGAGCAGAGACAACAAACACAAGACCTAATGAAGCAGGTGCATTCTTCTCTATGCTCTGGAAATTTAATCAATAGCCCAGAACCACTTGGGGTATGCAACCCATAGGAGCATAATACTGATGAGATATTGGAAATAAGATCCAAGATAGGGGCTTAGCCATAAATTAGAGAACTTAGTTACTAGATCTGGAGTACAATCACTTGCTTGCTTAAAGGAGGATTGAACCTGGACTCCTAACTGAGTCAAATAAGTGGAACTAGCTGACAGACTTAAAGAAAGGCAGGAACAACAGGCAAAAAAGTCACTATACTTAATTCATTCCTTATTACTCTTTAATTTCTTTGATATTTGCTAAGCTAATTTTTCTTGCAGTGGAGGTCAAGTTTAGAATAGTAATACAGCTAGCATATTTAAAGATGGGAGGCAAATGTTACCAGTTGGGCTCTCTAGAAGCAATCACTTGAGATGAAATTTGAGGTAAAAAGAAACATTTATTGGGACTCACAGGAGGTAGTGGTGCTGGGCAGAGAGGGAGTAACGCAGCCCTGATAAAGCTTTAAGCAACCAGATGGGGCAACATAGACGTAGAACAAGCACTGTGGTCATAATTACTTATGTAAGTCAAACTTTTATGCCCCTGCTTTGCTCAGTCTCCAGTGTAGACTGTCCTGTTACAGGTCGACCTCAGACAACATGGCTCTCTACAGCTGAGGCCAACCCCGAAGGAACTGACAGTTGGAAGCTTTCTGCTGACTGCACACCCACAACTGAAAGGGATTTGAATGGTACATCTTATGTAAACCCCAGACCACACCTTGCACTGCCAAAATCTATTTCTCATATAGATGTAGGTGTAGGTAATCAAGTATGCTGTTGAGTCTCTCTTGAGAAATCCATAAAAGAGTGTTATGAATTGAATTGTCTTCCCCCAAAATTCATTGTATTAAAGCCTTAGCCCTAAGTACCTTATAATGTAAAAGTACTTCTAGATAAAATGTTATAAGAGGCATCTCAAATGAGATCTCTAGATTAAACCCAATATGATGATGTCCTTCTAAGAAGAGAAAATGTGGGCTCAGATATATGCAGACAGAGGAAAGGCCAAATATAGTGGATTTGTAATAAGGGGCCTAAACATGGGAGCCAGGTTCCAGGGCCCACCCTACTGCCCATACTTTGTGAGACCTAGAGAAAACAATCTCCCATCTTCAGCCTGTTTCCTCATCTGTTAAATAAGTACTAGTTTTAGTAGATCATTTCCATGTTTCCTTTCTGGTAGGGGAGTGATTATTCTACTGCATCACTGAATTGCTACTGCCCTCTAGTGGTTATTAAATGATTTGCGGTCCTCCAAGAAAGTCCCTGGCCTGATTTCTTCCCGTAGACATGAAAAAATACAGCCTCCCAGTCTCTAAATTATGAAACTGGTGAGTTTTGTAGGGTTTTTTGTGACATACTCCTCAGATACCACAATTAAAGACAAACCAAGAAAAATGAGGTATAAGGTATAAATGTTGGACAAATGTCTGGCTAATTTAAAACAGAGAAACAACAAATCTCACAACTGCCATCACAAATTAGTAATATCTTAAACATATTAGTAATATGTAATAAGCCCAATTAATGGGTATATCCTGTGTTCTTTGTAAGATTTTGGAATCCTATCCTATATCTTAGCATTAGTCAAGATTTAGAATTAGAACTAAAATAGTCCCAACTTATTCTGACTTTACTGTGGCTCCTGTGGCACCCATTCCCATAATCCTCACCACCTAGGAGGTACTCAGTCAAGTTTCATGACATGGGGAACTTAGTCTACAAAATTGCATACATCAAATAGTTTTTTATGCCAACAGTTATCCCATTGACAGAATACTAACAACCAATATTTAACAAGCACTTAACTGTGTAGAGGCAAATAAAGACATCTAGCCATAAAAAGAGCAGCTAGTGGTCTGTGATAAATGACTGTATAAAGAAGTCTACATGGGAGGACTGGAGAGGTGATCAGAATTGATGGTGAAGATTTAATTTACGTTTGTGGAACAGAGAGAGGATAGCTTAATCAAGGCTAACAGCATAATAGAAATGGAAAATGGCAGGAACAAGGAGCATGTTCATTGGGAACAAGACCAGGCAGGTTAAATCAGAGGGTTCAATTTGAAATCCAGCAGCAGATAAAATTGGGCAGGGCAAAACCTAAGGCGTATGGGACATGAGTGTCAGTAGAAGATTTTATTCATTCATTCATTCATTCATTCACTTGACAAAGAAATTTTGACTACTTGCACTATGTCCAACACCATGACAGCCACAATGAATAGGGTGTACAGTTAGGAGAATATTGGTCAAATAATTATAAGGGAAGTTTGAGGTAAAGTAGGAGGAAGGGAAGGGGTTTCCAGTAGGAAGGCTTCTGGGAGGGGTGATAGAGGTATTCATAAAACCAGTCAGTCAGTGAACTCATAAAGATGACTAGAAAAGAAAGGATAAGTCTTGTATTCAAAATGGTTGGTGAGCCGCAACGATAAGTGACTTATGAGATAGAAATGAGAGGTTGGTCAGGGCGTTACAAGTGGAATATTGTATCTCAAGGCTTGGATCTAACTCTCTCTGGTAGTGGGAACGTGGTCACATTACTTAGTTTCCTTGTACCTCAATTCCTAGCCCTGTGATACTGGACAGTGTGCTTAATCTGTCTTTCATTCTATAATGAAAAATTTTATAATTCTATAAACTGAAGGTAATAAGCACTATTTCATCTGGAGTCATGAGACTTGAAGGGGATAGTGTTTATAAAATAGCTGCCACATTAGATAGTCAATAATTATCATTATTTATCACTTATCAGTATTTATCATGTCTTTATAAAACTGTCAGAATCTTGAGGAAAGCTATGCTTTTATATTTAAAATATATTTGAAGTTAGTTTAGGGTAAAAAGGAGCTTTTCTTGCCACCAATGGGAACATGGGAAAGACCCGTGTCCTTATTTACGACAAGCGTTGATACGCTCTGCCCAGGTTAACAGGTCGCTCAGCAGCACTGAGGAAACCCTGAGGCTACCAGCTCAGCTTACGGCTGCACAGTGGGCTCTAATGACTCATGTGCCACCCTGCCCAAGGCTGTACCTGCTAGAAGGAAGGCCACAGTTGCCAACAACAAGCTTAAGAAACAGAGTGCCCATTCCAGAACAGACACATATGATTTTAGAAACCAAGGCTGGTGGCATGAAGATGGGCAGAGAACCTGGCAGCCTCTGATGAAGAACATTACAGCACGGGACATACGCCTGCCTGGGCAGACCAAAAGACATTCCTAGCTGGGCTTCCCACTATCAGTCCCACCCTGGAATGAAACTGCGGTGAAGATGCAGGAAGACAGAAAGAACTGAAAGGGGAAGGAGTGCAGCACTAGCCTCTGGTATGCCCCCCAGCACTGTGACATCTGCCATAAGCATGGACATTTCCACCATTGATGAGAGAAAGAGGGGAGGTGGCAGCAACATGCCCCAAACACATCCAAGTTTATTCCTGATACTCTGGGAACTTTGCCATGGAGATCTAACTCCCAGCTGTGCTTGTGCAGCCCAGCCCAGTGAATGCACCATTAATGGAGCAGAAAGCTGCTTAATTCCAGCTCCATGTGACCCCAGAACTGCAATGTGCCCATCAGCCCTGGAGATGCACCTCACTGGCATGTAAAGGCAGAAATAACACAGTGGCCACAGGTCTTTGCATGAAGCTGGGGCACCAGCCTCATCTTCGGAGAAGGTGCTAAAGAGATTTCACACTGGGCAGCTCACACCCCAAAATAGTTCACTGCTGGGAAAGGATATTTGCACCAACTTCATGCTGTGAAACTAATGTGGCAGTGTCTACATGCAACCAGGTAAAGAGGAATCCCGAAGAGATGTATATCTTCCTGAAAGAGGGGGACCCAAAGACTTACTCATCTGCCCACGGGTGGGTTTGTGAATACAATATCCAAAGCTCAGCTTAGAATTGGACTTGCAGTTGGCCTCCAGAAAGTGTCCCTGGAAATGAGACTCATAACTAGATCTTCTACTTAAAATCACTCTTTGGCTCTTTATAATACTTCATTTAATTCTCACTGAAATTGGTCTTGTCATCATCTTCCAGATATGAAAGCTGAGTTTCTAGAAGGTTACATAACTTGTCCAACATAAAGCGATTAGTGAATAGTAACAATTTGAAATGCAGTTCTTAATCACAGCATTTGAAATTGGGCCTGTGCTGAAAATTCCCATATTTATGGATCTAGAAAAGAAACTATCTTCCCCAGCCAGAAACTAGGAAGCCCTAAAAGTCTCTGAGGAGGATCTTTATTTTACAGAGATGTAGGTAGAGCATTTTCCAATAAGGATGCTTGAGTAAATGAGTAACTAGACAATGAGAACATTGTCCTTTCTACTTTCATCACTCTGCAATGGAAAAGGATTAACAGTAGCAGTAGTACAAGTTGTAACTAACACTATAGTACCTTCTATATGCCAGGCACTCTTCTGAGATAATGGGATTAACTCCAATATATGTAGTTATATGTAAATAGATTATATTCTTACATTTTCCAATTAAATGATGAAGATTATAAGAATTTTTTAAGGGCCTCCCCTTAAGTGCTGCACTGTGGAGCTGTCAGCAGCGGCGACGCAAGTTCGACATCCGGTGGGGAGATTCCCACATGGCGCAGCAGACCTCTCCTGCCTTGCCCGCTGCTCCCCTCAGCAGTGTATTTCGTCAGTCTGCCTGTGCTGTTCCCCACTCTGTCTCTGGTGAACCCTCTCATCACCCCACGCCTCTGGCCTTTACCCCATCCTATATGCATAAATAAATAAATCTTTATTTAAAAAAAAAGAATTTTTTAAAAAGACTAACATTAAACTATAAGAAAGACTGAAAAGAAAGGAATCAAAAAACTGTGTCATGAAAATATTACCAAAAAAAACTAGGAAAGCAATGTCAATTGCATCAAAAAGATCTTAAGATTAATAGAAACGAGGAGGAGCGCAACATAATAATAAAAGGAATTTTTAAACAAAAATATGTAATAAATAAGGTTGCAAATATGCAACTAATAAGGACAATGAGACAGATTATACTTTCCAGAGCTGGCCACAAAAATATCCCCCATCACACATGCTCTTTGTGCATATCACCCTGCCACTCCCCACCAACAGGTGCAATGTGATTTCCCCGCCTTTGAATCTGAAGTGACTTTAGTCACCAAGCTGACACCAGTAAAACACAACAGAAGTGGTGCTATGAAACTTCCTAGCGGAGAGGTCAGAAGAAGTTTACAGTTTCCTCCTGGGTGCCTTACCCTCCTCCACACTCTTGCTTGGGGTGCTCCCACTCAGACCCTTACTGTCTTGCTATGACAAGGCCAAGTCCATTGAGGGGCTGCGTGCAGGTGCCCCTGACATTAGCCTTTGAGTCACCCTGCTCAGCCCTCCACCAGTGAGTGAAGAAGTCTCCAGGTGATTCCAGTGGCAGTCCATCCAGTCATCCCACCCACTGTGTCTTCACTGCCACAGTCCCCACGTCGTGGAGCAGAGACAAGCCATCCCCCATGTTCCTTGCTCAAATTCCTGATTCAGAATCTGGGAGCATAATAAAAATGGTTGTTGTGCTCGGCCATTTAGCCAGTTATGCTATTCACTGATATAACCAGAATGGGTACAAAAATTTAGTAAAAAATGAACTACATGGTCTCAATATGTATAAAGACAAAAGTCATAAAATTATGAAGAAAATTAAAGAATTTATAACCATAGAAAATGTTAACGTTTCCATCAAAAAACAATAGATGTAGCAAATAAAAAATATAATAAAGAACAACACAATTGATAAGTTGATCTTGTAGATGTAAGAATTCTAAACCCGCATAATAAATAATACACATTCTTTACAAACCCAAATGCAATGTTTATTTTTTAAATTATTCATAATAAAATTGGCTTTGACTCATATTAGGCTATAGATACTTTCAAAGAATAAAATCAATGCAATATAGACAGCATTTCTTGATATAAAACAACTAAATTGGAAATTAATAATAAATTAATAACATACAATATATGATATTAAGGTATAATAGCCAAGTATGTATGTATATAAATGTATCCATAAATAATTCATTATTTAAAGAGGAGATCACAGTGGAAACTGAAAAATGTTTAGAGCTGAACAATAAAAGTACTAACTGGAAAACATATAGGATGAAGCTGAATTACTACTTAGAGGCAAATTTAAAACTTCAAATGCATTCTTTTTAATTATGAAAAAATTCAAATAAAAGTAGAGAGGACTACAATGAACCTCCTGTACCTATTACCCAACTTGAAAATGCTACTGATATTGGACCATCTTGGATTATTTTGAGCAAAATATATCATTTCATCCATAAATCCAAGAAGTGTGTACCACTAAAAGATAAGCATCTCTCTCTTTTGAGCAAACTACAATTCTATAATTGCACCTCAAAAATATTAATAATAATTCTTTATCTAGTTTTTCATATAGTCAGTTAGAACCAGGATACCAAACAAGACCCACATATTGTATTTGGTTTATGTATCTCTTAGGTATCATTAAATCTGTAAGTTTCACTTTCTACCCCCCTCCCCCCCCTTTTTTTTTCTTGCTAATTATTTGTTGAAGAGTCCTGGTACTTTTCTTGCAGAATTTTCCACTGTCTGAATTTCACATCCCATCCCCATGGGATCATTTGACATACTCCTTGTTTCCCCATACTTATTATAAACTGTTAGATGTTGAGATTTGATTCAATAAAGGTTTGGATTTTTGACAAGGGTATGTCCTAGGTGGTGGCATATTTTCCTAGAACATCAACTCAGGAGACTTTAGAAGCCACTGATGATCACGTACCAACTCTGTTTTACCACTATTTGGTGTAAAGTGGTGATCTCCTAAGTATATCATTCTTTATTAAGTAAAGTTATTCTAGAGAGAACTTTCCCTCATCAACTATTTATTTACTCTGAGGTATAGATTGAATATAAAAAGCAGAATAAGTACTGACACTTTCCCTTCTTAACAGGTTTTCAGAATGAGGAGTAGATATTCTAACATCAAAGATTATGGAAGAGATATTTTTAGCATCATTATGGACTCATGTGCTTTAATACACTTGGTATACTTCAATCCACTGCAGATATTATTCTTTTTATGGTCATATTGTCCCATCTTGGGCGAATGAGAATGAAGCTCTTTAACTAGGCTTCAGGGTCCCATTGTTATGACCTTGGGAGTCTTTGATAGCTTCTTTGTTATCTGTTGTGACAGATGTTCCAAGTCCATTTTGTACATTTTCTACCCTAGATCCGGACTCAGCCATTCTTCTGGAAGGCCTGATTTCTTTCAGAAGGGATATTTCAAGAAATGCATTTTTAAAAGACAGAATAGCCATTTTAAGAAGAAAAATTTTCCTTGAAAAGAAGTGGAGAAAAATAGTAAAGTTACAGATAAAAATTAGGACCCAAAAGAGGTTCCCTAACAAAAACTAATAAAATACACTTAATAATAATCATAATAAAGTAGAGGAAGCTTTAACCAGACTTTCAGCCACACTGAATAAGAACATAAAGGCAGAAACAAGCAATATTGTGGATGGAAAAATAAAAAAGAAGACAAATGAACATCTACAGCAGAAACTAAAAATCATGAGTTAATATTATATTCTAATATATTGGTAAACAGATATATTAGAAAATTCCTAGGAAAATCTGAAAAACAAACTGAAGAAGGATAAGAACCTCGAATAAACCAAAATCTTTAAAAGAAATTGAATTAGAAATCAAGTCTCTCTCTTATTCCCAAAGGAACACAGCCAAAGGCGTTAGGTCAAAATGTAAAAGAATGTATAAGATGAGAGCGACTTCCACTGTTTGTTACCATATCCGCAGCAATAGAACAGAGGGCCTGGTGCACAATGAGTATGCAATAAATACGTATTAAACAAACAATATTGATCACACAAAAACTGTTGCAAAGAATGGAAAAACATGGAAAGATGACATGGAGTGGTGCAAGTGTATTCTTAGTACGATACTAAAACTAAATCACGGGAATTAGAGGGGATCATACTCAGTGAAATAAGCCAGAAAGAAAGAGAAAAATATCGAATGGTTTCACTTATAACAGGACTATAGGGAGGCCGGGTGGGAGAGAGACAATCAGTGGGGGGGGGGGGGAGGAGGGAGGCGGAGGGAGGGAAGGAAAAGGGCACAAAATGGAATAGAAAAGAACACAAGGGACCATGGAGATGGATCACGGGTGAATTGGTGGTGGGCTACCCTAGGGGAATGCAAAATGTAAAAGACATAAATAACAATAAAAATATATATTTAAAAAAAAAATCACGGGAAGAAAGAAGGGAGTAGAGGGAAGGAAGGAGGGAGGGAAGGGAGAAGAAAAGTGGAAGGGAAATTACAAATCAATCTCACAGCTCACCTTTAAAACTAGATGGAAAAATTTTAGGTAAAATGTCATTAAATTGAATACAACAGTATAGCCTGATAAGATAGAGCATATCTCAGTAATGCAAGTAAATCTATTAATATATCAAAATACTAAATTAAATGAGATAGATGTGATCATCACAGTAAACACAGAAAAAGTTTGATGAAATTCAAGTTAAAAATAACTTCTAAAAAAAACAGAAAGAGAAAATAACTTCTTTAATGTGAGACAGGACATTTTTCCAGAACTTATATAAAATTCTTAATGTTGAAACAGAGGTTGTCCCTTTAAAAGCAAGAACAAGACAAAAGAGCCCTCCTCTTTACTTCTATCCACCATTGCATTGAATGCAAACAATTCAATGCTAATACAAGCATAAGAATTTGAAAGAAGAAACAGGACTCTCTTTAGTTGCAAATAAGAAAGTTCAGCAAGCTTGCCAGAGACAAGATTTATATACAAAAATCAATTGAAATTCTGTACAATACTTACAATCAAATAGAAAAGATAATAGAAAAAGATTCCATTCATAATACCAAAATATTAAATCTGTGAGGAGTCTTGGAATAAAAATGTGCTTTATTAAAAAAAATTATAAAATATTGAAATACAAGAAAGGAGACCTAAAAAAACAGAGAGATAAGTCCATGTTCACAGATAGGAAGACAATCTCATAAAGATGTCAAGTCTTCTTCAAAGTAACCTATAAATTTAATGTAATTCCAATCAATATCCCAACAGGGGTTTTATTTATGGAATGTGACAAGCTCATCTTTAAATTCACATGGAAGAGTAAAAAAAAAAAATCAATGACTCTTTTAAAGAAGAGGAACAAGGTGGGTGGGTGGGGAAAGGGTAGGTCTTTGGGGTGGCAGGGGAGCAAGGGAGGTAGGTCTTTGACGTACCAGGTATCAGATTTTCTATAAGGCCACTGTAATTCATAAAGCTAGTACCAGTGCTAAAATGTACAAGTAAATCCAGCTCTGCCACCAATTATCCATGTGACTAGGGGCAAAATTCATAATCTCTCTGAACAACTTTAATCCTATCTGGAAGTCTAGTTTTATTACATCTACATCATAAGGGTGTCACGTAAACAATATGAAATAACTAATGTGAAGTGGCCGGTTCGGTAGGAAATAGTAGAGATATAATAAAGGTTATTTAGCTATATATCTGAAAGTAAAAAATAGCAAATTCAACTGTAACAGACTGTATTAAAATATCAACTTGGGAAAACTGCACTTCCAAAGGTTTGGGCTTCTCCCAGTCTTCCAGGGCTTTCTTTGCTCTACTGCCAGTCCTGTGTGATATATGCTTTAAAAAAGAAAAGAAATCCAGAGGAAGTGACCCCATTTTTCACTTGCTATAGGTTTTGAACTACATTTTGTTTCTTATGCACCAAGCACAACTCCTCACTCTAAAGTGAGAAGGTCTTGTAGGTTTCTTTGCCCTGGGTGCTCAACAAGAACTTCTATCCTTTTCCTAGCAAATGGCCAACAGATATATGAAAAACTGTTCAACATCACTTATAATCAAAGAAATGCAAATCAAAACCACAATGAGATACCACCTCACATCTGTGAGGATGGCACACATTAAAAATACAGGCAACAACAAATGCTGGAAAGGATGTGGAGAAAAAGGAACTCTTCTACACTGCTGGTGGGAATGCGAACAGGTCCAACCACTATGGAAAGCTGTATGGTGATTCCTCAGACTGCTCAACATGGAGCTTCCATAAGACCCACCAATACCACTTTTGGGAATCTACCTAAAGGACACAAAAACACTAATCCAAAAGGATACATGCACCCGTATGTTCATTGCAGCACTGTTCACAATAGCAAAGGTATGGAAACAACCCAGATGTCCAAAAATAGATGACTGGATCAAGAAGATGTGTTACATATACACAATGGAATACTATTCAGCATTCAAAGAAGATAAACACATGCAATTTGCAGCAACATGGATGGAATTAGAAGGGCTCATACTCAGCGAAACAAGCCCGAAAGAAAGAGAAAAATATCGAATGGTTTCACTTATAACAGGACTATAGGGAAACCAAATAGGAGAGAGACACTTGGCGGGGGGAGGGGAGGATAAGGGCACAAAATGGAGTAGAAAAGAACACAAGGGACCACAGAGATGGATCACGGGTGAATTGGTGGTGGGTTACCCAAAGGGAATACAAAATGTAAAAGATATAAATAACAATAAAAATATATATTTAAAAAAAAAAGAACTGCTATCCTTTTCCTGAGCCCTGAGACAACCCGCACAGGAAGGAGGTCACAGGGAGCCCCCCTTCCCTGTGGGGATCAGGATAAGAGAGACATTGGCATCTAACTTTAATCAGGAATAGCTTTTTTGCCAATAAATAGCTTTTTTTTATTGCAATAACATTGGTTTACAACACCACATATGATTCAAACACACTGGTTCACGCCTCCTCAGATGTAGGTTACCACACCACTGGGAGGTATTTCATGAAATCCTTAACAGTGGTTATAAGTCACTTCATTTTTTTGCCTACGTTTATTTCCCAAATTTTCGAGTGTTCTACAATTAACATATTAATCTATAAGCATCAAATAACTAAGTCCTTCAGGCATAAGGAATATCAGATGACATATTTTATTTAATGTTTTTAAATGGAATATATATAAATTGCAATAGCACATCTCTTCCCTGCAGGTAGGGCCCATCAGTTTTGTCTTTCTTGGGCAAGGTCAGATCCACCGTACAGACTCAAGATTCATTATACCACTGCCTTCCATTTCATGAGACATAATTTTCCTCACCAGAGCCAGAAATAGGTCAGAGAAGCAGGACTTAGTTATTAAGAAACAAGAATTAGAAATGATTTCTTTTAATTGTGTGAGCCTAAAAGTCATTCCATGTGGCACGATGCCTTCAATATCACAGAGTAAAATGAAGGTCACTAATTCAGAATAGGTCAGCTGGTGTCGGGATACAACTGACGCATTACACGGCTTGGTTCAGGGTAAGAACTGCCTCTTACAATTCTGGTCCTCACCAACTTGGTGAGCAGGTATCTATGAAAGATTCCTGAGTGGAACTTCTGGACCCCAGAAGTTCTCAACCCTTTATCCACCTCCACACATATGCCCCGTAAAGTCCCCACCAAGGTCAAGTTGGTAGGCATCAGCAAGATAAAATAGGTTCTGGTTTATGTGTAACTCCTAGCAATTCCTTTCTCTCCTCCTTAGGAAAACTCACTAAAGTCTAGTAAGAAAGGTTTTGTTTTACTGGTTTCTTTTATTTATTCATTTTTGTTTCATGGCTGTGCTCTTCCCTCTCCTATTTTGACTCCTCTCTCTCCCCCTCCTCCTCCCTTCTGTGTGCCTCAAATCCATGGTCAGCTGGCAAGCCTAAATGCCCCCAAACAGATGAATGGATCGAGAAGATATGGTATATATACACAATGGAATACTACTCAGCAATCAAAAAAGATAAGCTCATGCCATTCATGGCAACATGGATAGAACTGAAAGGGATTATGCCAAAATAAGTCAGAAGGATAAAGATAAATATCAGATGGTTTCACTGATATGGGGAATATAGGGAAACCAAACAAAGGATCAGAAAAGGTCTAGTAAGAAAGGTTTTAAGAAGAAAATCCTAAAACTGCTCTCATTTTTTAATAAATTAAATTACTTTAAACTTCCCCTTTTCTTACAGCAATTTTCACTATGGTGAGAGCACAGCTGCTCTGAACTAAGTTCAGGCATCAATCAGCTTTTCGGCGACACTATCTCCCAGTGGCAGGAATACCTTCTTTTCTAGAGGTTACAAATTTCCCAGCCCCCCCGCCCCCAGGAAGAGCTGAAATTGTGTCTCCCCCATACCTGTGGTGGTCATGGTGCTCACTTCCAGCCAGAACCACAGATTTTTGTACCACTTGTTAACTCTTGTCACGATGTCTAAATTTAATGAAACTCATTTTGAAGGTTGGACATCAAAATCGTATCTGGGTTGAGTTTAGGACTTCCTGGTATAAGAGGAAACAGGACTCTTTTGGTTCAGTGGCACTTTTAAAAAGAAGTTTAATTGAAGTCTGAAATGTTGCATAAATGGAAGATATAAGTTTTAATTGAAAAATAATTATAACCACTTAATCATTTTTAAATGAGGGCTGTAATTGCAGTCAGCGCACAATAGCCACATACAGACACTGAGATTTCCGCAATAAAGCAGGGATGGTACAGCTTGATTTGCTAATAGCACTTCCACTTCTCCTCCCTTTTGTCTCAGAGATTAATTCAGGCAAGGGCTATTAGTGCTGTTAATTGGTTCTGCAATTTAGACCTTGCGCCTGTGAATGAATGACTGATGCAGTCGCTTGGCCAATAAATGGGAGCACTCTGTCAATGCTCCCCATTGTCCAGCAGGGCACCATCCTGGCCGCCCAGCCTCCCTCCCACCAACTCTGGGAAACAAAAAGTCCAGCACCTCTCCTCAGTCGCAGCTTCAGTGGGACCCACAGTAGGTCAACAAGATGTCTTTGAAATGAAGCTGACTTAGTGAATCTAATGGATTTTCAACTGGAGCATTTCTTCTCACCAGAAGGAATTTTTTGTGTGTTTATTTTGAACCCTCCTCTCTGTTAGGAGGCTATGAAGGATTGGAGGCCCGGTATTACCAAGCTTGGCAAGAGAAAGCACCAACTGTAACATTCACTTGAAGATAAATATACCCCAAAGCTCAGTGAGAGAACCTCCTTTAATTGCTGCAGCACCTTCTTGGCAGGGGCACTGTCCCCCAGGGAGGCCCGTGGAGAGTTATCAGACCCAGTGGGGGGGTATACTGATTGTGCCTCCCTGGAGGACTTTGGATTTAATTGCAAGCTGAAACACCATCAAAGAGGCATTCTAGTTGAAGACTCACTCACCAGCAGTCATTTTCGAAGCCACATTGGATTTCACTGTTCAGAAAAATGTCCACTGCTTTACCAGAGAGCCCCCCCACCCACCCTCTATGACTCAAAGCCCCTGACTCTGCCACAGATATTCAGATCAATGATTTTCAGAATGAAGTCATTGGGGATCAATGTTAGCTCCCTAAAGCAGCCTGGCAGAAGTTGCCAATGAGGATGAGGGTGTGGGATCCCCTGGGAAGCAAGGGTGAAAGGGACTTCTTGTTTTATCAGGTTTGAGATCTCTAAAGTATTAACTTCCATGAGCAGGGGAGTTTCACTCACGATTCAAGCCAAATGCATACAACTACAATATGAATTTAGATGGGGAGGGAGCAAATCCACATTGCAATTATATAAACACACTATTTATTTGGCAACAAAATGGAGAAGGTGAGGAACCTCTCCGCGAAGTTTAGGACACTGGTGATACAGAGTGGGTGGGGCCAGGTCAGACAGCTGGAATCCTTGTCTGCAAGGAGAAGGGGAGTTGCTACTTCTAGGGTTCAGAGTCCCCAAGTGTTCTCAACAAGTTCTGGAGAAGGCTTCAGGAACACAGGCATGGAATCCACAGCAACTCAACTTGTCTCAATTTGACTTATGTCACTTTTCAGAGATATCTTATGAGGACCATCTGTTAATTTTGATTAGGGTGGGGTCTCATACAGGCAAACTTTTATCTGTCCTTGCCTTTTTTGTGCTTGTTTATTCATAAGCAAGTGGATGCTTTTTATTAATAACTTAAGTCACTCTATCTCAACTGTCCCCACCCATTGGGGTCATTATAATGTCAATACATATAAATCTCAATCAGTATGGATTATTACAACATTGATAACATATGACACCTCTGTGACCAGCTTGACATTGGGCGTGGAATAGCTTGAATTCTGTGCAGACTGTACAGAGGTTATGTATTCATGCCATGCTGGGGTGGGGTAAAGGTGAAGGGGGGCAGCATGTCTCAATTCATGAAGTGATTCTTCTCCCCAAAATAAAAGCTTAAAATATCTTCTGCAACAGAAGCTGCATCAAATGGAAAGAAGATCCAGGGCTCAGATGAGAGAGAGGGGAATGCCATAACCCCTATAAGCAGTTTGTGGAAAACAAGTTACTGAGTGCAAATTACCAGCTGCAAACTCAAATGTTTAAGAAAATAACTTTGTCTATTCTTTAGTAACTGAGTATAGTTTTTCCTTGGAGCTCCACTTCCTTCAATGGCAGAAACTTGGGTCTTAGGAAATTCCTGAGTTTTCTTGAAGGTTGAATTCAAACTCTAGAGTTTATATGATACTAAGGCATCAGGGAGGCTTCATCAGAATAGAATTTAAAAGCAATATAAAATCTACTCAAAGTCAGTATGCTTCTTCTTATCATAATGTGACAATTCTATATAATGTCATTGACAAAATTCTTCTCCCCAAAATTATTTTTGTTGGTCTATCATTCTATCTTCTAAGCAGTTTCTGTGGTTGTTCTTGAGTTAATAATATATATGCAATGAAAACACTAATTCAAAAAAATGTGTTCACAGCAGCACTATTCACAGTAGCCAAGACAGGGTAACAAGGCAAGTGCCGATGAAAAACGAATGATTAAACAAGATACGGCACATATACACAATGGAGTACTACTCAGCCATGAAAAATGAAGTCCTGCCATTTGTAACAACCCGGACACAGAGGGGATTAAGCTAAGTGAAATAAGTCAAATTCACATTTTATTAAATGAAATAAGTTGCTCACTAGTGGAATATAAAAGGGAGGGAAAGCAAATGGACAAATAAAAGGAAACCAAAAACAAGCCCTTACACTCTGACAACAGAATGGTAGTTACCAGAGAGGAAGGAAGGAAGAGGGAATGGGTAGAGGGGGTGCCCACTAGTTGGTGGTGGATGGTGACTGGATATTTGGTCCAGTAGTTGCAGAGGTGAGAAAATGTACCCCTGGAACTTATACAGTGTTGTAATCTAATATTACCTCAATTAAAAAAGAACTAATATGTATGTAGGTTTCCAATTAGCACATTTTGAATGACTTCTCTGCAGCATTTTCTACATAGCAGTTAATTCAGAAAGTTCCCTGCTGTCCAGTTGGTCCCAACACACTTGAACTTAGCTACACACATTCATTTTAAAAGTGAATTTTAATTCATGTTGGTTTCAGACATAGTTTGATATCTCCAGCTCTGGTGGTACCACATATTCCTGCCTTTAGTCAGTAGTTTTGAAATAAGACATGATAGCACAATTATATAAAAGCGAAGAACAGATGCTATTTCAATTCTGTCTCTCTATGAGACTACTTGAGAGTTTTTTTGGTTTAAAATTTAACAGACTACAAACTACTGTGTCATTTTTTTCCTTCTTTAAAAACAAATCCTAACATAAGTATTAAGTATTAATTCACTACTTTTCCCCCTTTACTGTATTGTAATATTTGTTTTATTTTTTATTTATTTGTTGTTTCCTGGTATGATTCTATATGGAAGTTTGATAAAAGAAAAATGTCATTGTAAATATTTCTTCTTTTGAAAACTACAAAACTCTGTTGAAAGAAATAGAAGAAGACACAAGAAGATGGAAAGGAATCCCCTGCTCATGGATTGGAAGGATTAACATTATCAAAATGGCAATCCTACCAAAAGCAATTTACAGATTCAACGCTATTCCAATAAAAATCTCAATGACATTCTTCAAAGAAATAGATCGACTACTGATGAAATTCATATGGAACCACAAAAAACCTCGCATAGCTAAAGCCCTCCTAACTAAAAAGAAAGAAAATG
>PVIJ01019915.1:0-22255 GCA_004024925.1 Scalopus aquaticus | reverse complement strand
ACAAAAACAAAGCCAATAACCCAGTCAAAAAATGGGCAGAAGAGCTCAAAAGGCACTTCTCCAAAGAAGAAAAGCAAATGGCCAACAGATACATGAAAAAATGCTCAACATCATTTATAATCAAGGAAATGCAAATCAAAACCACTATGAGATACCACCTCACACCTGTGAGGATGGCACACATTAAAAATACAGGCAATAACAAATGCTGGAAAGGATGTGGAGAAAAAGGAACTCTTCTACACTGCTGGTGGGAATGTGAACTGGTCCAACCACTATGGAAAGCTGTGTGGCGATTCCTCAAACTGCTCAACATGGAGCTCCCATACGACCCAGCAATACCACTTTTGGGAATTTACCCAAAGGATACAAAACACTAATCCGAAAGGATACATGCACCCGTATGTTCATTGCGGCACTATTCACAATAGCAAAGGTATGGAAGCAACCCAGATGTCCAAAAACAGATGACTGGATCAAGAAGATGTGGGACATACACACAATGGAATACTATTCAGCATTCAAAGAAGATAAACACATGCAATTTGCAGCGACATGGATGGAATTAGAGGGGATCATACTCAGTGAAATAAGCCAGAAAGAAGGAGAAAAATACCGAATGGTTTCACTTATAACAGGACTATAAGGAAACCAAATAGGAGAGAGACAGTCAGCAGGTGGGGAGGGGAAGAGTGGAGGGAGGGGAGGATAAGGGCACAAAATGGAATAGAAAAGAACACAAGGGACCATGGAAATGGATCACGGGTGAATTGGTGGTGGGCTACCCAAGGGGAAGACAAAATGTAAAAGACATAAAAAACAATAAAAATATATTTTAAAAAAAGAGTAGCATGCTGGAGTAGAAAACAGAAGCCAACCTTCTACTCCCTCCAGGAAACACATCTAAGTGCCAAAGAGAAACCATAGATTAAAATTAAAGGGCTAGAAAACAATTCTACAAATGACCCACAAAAGGAAGGGGCAGCCATACTTATATCAGATAAAATAGACAAAGTTAAAAGGTGTCAAGGTGACAAGAGACACAGGACACTATATAATGATTAAAGGAAGATCTAACAGTCATCAATAATCTTCTCACCAAATGAAGGAGCACCAAAATACATTAGACAATTACTATCATCTCCAAAACAGACATGAGAGAAAATACTTAGGTAGTAAGAGACTTCCAACACCTCACTCTCATCCAGGGGCAGATCAATGAGACAAAAAATAAACAAGGACACAATAACCCTAAATAAAAACGTAGACCACATGGGCCTAATAGGCATCAGTAGAACACTGGACCCCCCCAGAAAAACAAATACGCATTTTTCTCAAGCGCACACAGATCGTTCTCCAGGATAGACCATGTACTGGGCCACAAAATGATCAACAAGTACATGAAGATGGAAATCATACTAAATATCTTCTCTGACCATAAAGGCATCAAAGTAGAAATCAACTGCGAAAAGAAAGCAAGGAACCCCTGTTCCCCCATTACATGGAGACTAAAAAACATGCTACTGAAAGCCACTGGATTAATAAGGAGACCAAATAAGGAATTTAAAAGTACCTTGAGACTGACAAAGGAGGACTCAACTTTCCAGAAAGAATGGCAGACAGCAAAAGCAGTAATAAAAGTATATAGCAATACAAGCCCACATCAAGAAACAAGAACCCCCCCAAAACTACCTAATCTCCCATCTTGAAGAACTAGAAAAACAAAACTCCAAAGCCAGCAGACGGAAACAATAAAAATTCAAGCAGAAACAAAATAGAAAACAAAAAAACAAACAAACAAACAAACATGAAAGAGCAATGAAACCAAAAGCTGGTTCTTTGAAAAAAATAAAATAGACCTCTAGCCAAGCTCACCAAGGAAAAAAAGAAAACTCAGATTAATAGGATCAAAAATGAAAGAGAATTTACAAAAGACCCCAAAAATTCAGAGGATAATCAGAGACTACTATGAACATTTATACACACAAGTTCAACAGAGACTACTATGAACATTTATACACACAAGTTCAACAATCTAGATGAGGTTGACAAATTCTTAGTACTATACAATCATCCAAAGCTCAATAAAGAATAAGTAGAAAGCCAAAACAAACCAATTACAAACAGCAAATTTGAAACAATAATCAAAACCCTTCTCATAAACAAAATGACCAGATGGATCACAAGTGAGTTCTACCAAATGTTCAGATGAATTGCTGCCTATCCTACAAAAACTCTTCCCAAAAAATTGAGAAAGAAGGAATACTACCAAATACATTTATACTAAGTCAACATTACACTGATACCAAAACCAAACAAAGAGAACACACACACACACACACACACACATAAAAACTACAGGCCAATCTCCCTAATTAATACAAATGTAAAAATCCTTAATAAAATCTTAGCAAACCAAATTCAGCATCAAAAGGATAATACACCCTGACCAAGTGGGATTTTATCCCAGGGACACAGGATGGGTCAGCATCCAAAAATCAATGTAACCCAATACGTCAACAAAAAGAAAACTAAAAACCATATGATCATATCAGTAGATGCTGAGAAAGCATTTGATAAAGTTCAACATCCACTTATGATGAAGGCCTTCAAAATACTCGGGAAAAAAGGAACATCTTAACATAATAAAAGCCATATGTTATGCCACATATTTAGCCATATATTTACCCACAGCTAAAGTCATTCTTAATGATGAAAAACTGAAAGCCTTCCCTTTCCGATCTAGAACAAGACAAGGAGGTGCGCTCTCACCTCTGCTTTTTAATACTGGAAGTCCTAGCTAGAGCAATTGGGCAAGAGAAAGACATACAAGGAACCCAAATAGGAAAAGAGGAAGTAAAATAATTATTTGCAGACAATATAATGTTTAGCGAGAACCCTAAAAATTCCATGGAAAAACTATTAGAACAAACCAGTAAAGTAGCAGGTTACAAAATCAACACAAAAATCAGTGGCCTTCCTATATGCAAACAATCAGTCTGAAGAGGAAGAAATTAAGAAAACCATCCTACTTACAGTTATTACCCCCTCCCCAAATATTAAATACCTGGTAATAAACCTAACAAAGGAGGTAAAAGACTATATAAAGAAAATTACAAAACATTGTTAAAATAGAAGACACAAAGACATTCTCTGCTCATGGATTGGAAGAATTAACATTATAAAAATGGCCATCCTACCAAAAGCAATTTACAGATTCAATGCAATTCCAATAAAAATATCAATGGCATTCTTCAAAGAAATAGAACATATATTGCTGAAATTCATATGGAATCACAAAAAAACAAAACTTGAATAGCCAAAGCTCTCCTAACTTGAAGAAAAATGGAGGCATTATATTCCCAGACTTCATACTACAAAGCCATAATAATAATAATAAACAATACGGATGGTACTGGAACAAAAGACACAAACTAATGGAATCATATTGAAAACCCAGAAATTAAGTCACACATACATGGTCAAACTAATCTATGACAAGTGAGCAAAGAATATATACTGGTCATAGTCTCTTCAGTAAATGTGCTGGGAAAACTGGGCAGCCACATGCAAAAGAATGACACTAGACTACTACCTCACATCATACGCAAAAACAATTCAAAATGGATAAAAGACTTAAATATAAAACCTGAAACCATAAAATATGTAGAAGGAAACTCTCCATGGCATATAGCTCAGAATCATTTTTGAGGACTCACCTCCAGAAGCAAAGAAAATGAAGGAAAAGTAAGCAGCTGGGACTACATCAAACTAAAAAGCTTCTGTGCAGCAAAAGAGACAGTAACCAAATCAAAGAGACACCCCACTCTATGGGTGAAAATATTTGTGCACCGTGCAACTGATAAGGGACTGATACCAAAAAATCTACAAAGAGCTTACACAACAAAGTAAACAACCCAGTCAAAAAGGATGGAAGAGCTAAAAGGACAATTCTCCAAAGAAGAAATGCCAACGACCAACAGATTTATGAATAAATGTTCACTATCACTATAAACAGGAAGATGCAAATCAAAACCACAATGAGATACCACCTTACACTGGTGAGAATGGCCCACATTAGAAAAAAACAAAAAACAAAAAAACTGGCAACAACAAATGCTGGTGAGGATGTGGAGAAAAAGGATTCCCCTTACACTGCTGGTGGGAATGCAAACTGGTCTGACCACTAGGGATGCTGTGTGGAGGTTCCTCAAAACACCAAAAAGGGATCTACATATGATTTGGTAATTCGGGTCCTGGGAATATACCCAAAAGGTATATTTGAAAGGAATATAATTCAAAGGGAAACCCTCACTCCTATGCTTATTGCAGCACTATTTACAATAGCTAAGATATGGAAACAACCTAAATGCCACCAGATGAATGGATCAAGAATAAAAATAAAAAGTAAATATATTACGATGGCTATATAGTATATATTAAATCTACTGACATAAAAAAATCTATAAAGGGGCCTCCCTGGTGGCGCAAGGGGTTAAGTTTCAGACTACGAAGCTATCCGAAGCCACTGCAGCAGCACGAGTTTGATCCCCAGCCAGGGAGCTTCCCATGTGGCGCAGCAGACCTCTCCTGCCTCGCCTGCTGCTCCCCTCAGCAGTGCACTTCAGTAAATCCACATGTTGTGCTCCCCACTCTGTCTCTGGTGAATCCTCTCACCACCCCACACCTCTGGCCTACACCCCAGCTCTGATACACATAAATAAATAAATTTTTAAAAATCCAGAAGGCTCTAGAACAAAGTCTTGTCAGTAGTCATGTCTACCTGGTGGAATTATAGGTGACTTCAAGTGTTCACTTACCCGTGTTATCTATAGTTTCCAAATTTGCAAGAATGAAAATGTCCCTTCATAAATAATAAGCCATGTTTAATTCTAGCTGGAAGGACTCCGTCCGACCCCTGAACTGGTGAGGGCTTTCCTCCTGCTCCTCCCCACAGCCCACCTGGGCAGGTGGACCTTGCCACCTCCTTCTCTCCGGGAGCCTTCAGGACCACCTCCTGCCTGGGGTGCCTCTTCACCCTGTTGCCAAGCCGCCCTCCCGCTAGGCTGTGCCCGCCTGCCTCTCCGCGCAGACTGCCGTCTCCCTCGTGCTCTACAGTTGTGACCACATCTGGCCAGTTTGTTTTAGGCAGTTGCTGGTTTTTTCTCCCCCACATGGGGCTGCTTCCAGCGAGCAGCACACGCGGGCGCGCCAGCACCATCTCTGGAAGGCACCCCTTGGGCTCCGGGTATCCTTGCAGACCAGCTGAGCGAATGACTCCCTGCCCCAAGGAGACCTGCCGTCCCTCACGCCCCCCGAAGTTCTGCCGGGCGGGGGAGGCCCAGTCACACACTGGGGTGACCCAGGCCTCACCCAGCACCAAAGGGAACTTCTTAAAAGTGTCTGTCCCTGGGGGTCTGGTTGTCCACAAGTGCGGAAGCCAGCCCACGTGCCGCGAGCACCCCGACGGCCTCCCAGCACCCCGACGGCCTCCCAGCCCTTGCTGCCCCGAGTAGGGAAGGAGAACGGAATTGTCCAAGGCCTGCCTTGCTTTGCCATTTTAACTGCAAAGATTCACACTCAACAAGAGTGTGTTCCTCCTGCAGACGCCTATTTCCAGAGACAGCCGAGCTTCTCTCCTGGGGGCAGCTCAGGGACCGGGATGGTTTGCTAAAGAGCCAGCGCTCAGCCCCACCCTGAGCATTTCAGCCAGGAGATGAGGGGCGGCACCGGGGTCCTGCCTGGTCAACCCGTTCGGGGCGCTGCTGCTGCTGCTGCTGGTCTGGGCACCAACCCCCACCAGTCTGGTGTGGGCTGGAGGAAATCACTGCCCCTTGGGAGCCGGGCCCCCAGCTCTGGGGCCTGCACCAGGCTCCGCAGCGGCCAGTACCAGCCAGCGGTGAGCAGCAGAGGGCAGCAGAGAACAGGAAACGGCTCTTCGCTGGTGGCTCAGCCACTGGCTGAGCTGGCTCACGCATCTTCTGTAGCAGCATCTGTCTGGCGATTTAGCTCTCAAAAACCATCTGCCCAAGAAGACACTTCCTAATCCGCCGGTACTCCCCTGCCACTAGGAGAGGTGACGACATCAACGTTTACCTTCCAGACTTAGGATATTTATAAATTCTCTTTTTAGCCCTTGTGCACCCAGGGAAACTGAGGCCCAGGGAGGGAGGAAATGGCCCAAGGGCCCGTGTTGGCGGCAGGCTCAGGAGAATGCACAGGACCCCCTTCCCACTGCACACCCTGGTTCCTGCGGAGAGAACCCAGCCAGTGGTCTGGGGGCTCGGCGTGGCCCAGGCAGTGGCCCACACTGGCGGTGTGGGAAGGATGTGTGGGGCCTGAGGTGGGCCCCAGAGCTCGGCCCCTTCGTGCAGACGGAAGCCGTTCCCTACAGCGCTGGTCCGGGGCCCCACAAACGTCTACTCAGACACAGGCGGTTCCCGGTCTCTCCTCTCTGGCAGCCTTCAGAGAACCCCCAGTCCCCTGTGCAATGAGACTCCGCTCCATGAGGGGCTCGCACTGCCCAGTGCCTCTGGGTCATCTGCTGGGAGACGGGGTGGGCTGGGGGAAGAGACCCAGCTCCCGGGGTGCACCCCTAGCGCCCCTCCCCACCAGGTCTGGCAGGCGCCCCCTTGGGCCTCAGGGTGGCCCACGGCCTGGGGAGCGCCCTGGGGCCGGGGCCAGTCCCGGAAGCCCCCGGAGTGTGCTGCGATCTCCACCCCGAGCTTGCTCCGAGGTCCCCTGCTTCCCGGCACCGCAGAGGCTGAGGGCAAGCGTGTTGCTGCTGGCATCATCAGCGGCGATTAGCACGGCTAGACGGGCGTGCCGTCATCCGGATGGCACATCGTAATGCACGTGCTAATGCGTCGGCATCACTAGCTGCTGGGCAGCCACACAGTACTTCTCTTCCTTGACGGGCACATCTCCCCATCGCCGGAGGGAGGCTGGGATCTAGAATCTCAGGAATTGGCACCCCAGGTCCAGTCCTGCTCTTCAGTAGCCTCGGGGAGCCTGCGGCCCACCCGGGTGCGCCCCCCGTCCCACATGTCTAGATTCTGCTGCTAGACCCTCCTCCTAGCTCGCTGCGACCCCAGGAGACAGGCTGGGAGGGAGACCCGCCCACGCCCTGGAGTTGGCTCCGGCTCCAGGTACCAAGGTGGATGCCAGGACGAGGCGCGGGGCCCAGCGAGGCCCCTCCCAGCCAGGGCCCAAGCTGGAGACGCGGCCCGGGCCTGCCTCCCGGGGCCTCAGCAGGGACCACCCCGGGGCGGCCCCTCCTGCCCTGGGGGACTGCGCCTGCTGCCTGCCTCACCTCGGAGGCTGGCCTTGCTTCTGCGCTCCCAGGACCCTCTGAATGTGGGCGTGTCCCCCCAGCCCCAGCCCGGGGCTCCCATCTGCTGCCGGGGCAGAAGGTGGAACTGCCGCCGATCTGTGCAGCGGGATTCCAGTTCCTTCCAAGAGAACAGATGTCCAGAAGGCTCTGGGGACTCGTGGGCTTTAGGGAGTCTCACAGGGGTGGTGGCTGGACAGGCAGTTAGGAGGCCGTCCACCCCGTCCCCCGTCCTGGGGAGCTTCAGAGGCCACTTAACAGAGAGGCCGGGTTCTCCGGCCACTTCGAGGAAACTTGGGTGCGCTCAGGGGCCTGGGCCTGCGACAAGGGCTGCCCGAGGCTGGGCTTGGGTGCTGTGGGCAGTGTGGGAGCTGAAGCCTGCAGGGGAGAAAAGCTACCCTGGAAAGGCGCTGGCCTGGAGGGCCGCAGTTTGACAGCTATAAGGGGCTCTCTGGAGCCTGAGGGGGCTGCTGGCGGGGCAGCAGCTAGCAGGATGCTTGCAGCCGCTGAAGACATCTGCTGTCTGGGCAGGGGCCAGGGCCTAGGGAAGACCTGAGGCAAAACCTGGGGCAGACTGGGGGCAGAGCTTGGGGCAGGGCAGGACCAACCATAGCACCGTCTTGGCGGGGGGGGGCTGTTAAAATTCAGCTTCCTGGGCCAGAGAGCACCCAGGATCCTTCACTTTAACAAGCCCCCCAAAGAGTCCACTGCACCTGACTGTGGGAAGCACAACCCAGAAACAGCTCTTTGCTCTTCTGGACCACAGACATTCGTAGCGCACCCTTGCCGCAGCGGGGCTCCTGCGCCCCCCGAGGCCTGGCTCCTCTCCCCACAAACGCCCTCTCCCCTCAGGCCTCAACTGCATCGTCCACTCCCAGGCGCCGGATGTCCCCACGCCGGGCCCTCTCACCACTTCCCCTCACCTGGCTCTGCGCGGCTTCACCACAGCACAGGTGCGCCTCTGTGCTCATCTCCCTCCCTGCCTCTCTCCCTCAGGACACAGGCCCTCCCCCGGCCAGGAACAGCCTGATGTCTCGCGCCCCTCTGCGCCCAGAGCTGCTGACGTCTCAGCTCCACGACTGAATAGGAACGATGAACCGGGACGCAACAACTCACTGTCTCTTCCTACACTGGGACAAGGGGTGTCAGGACTGAGGGAATGTAGGTGGCGGAACCCCCGAGCCCTGGGGACCCAGCGTGGCTGGCTGCCAGCCCCTCTCCGGAGACGCTCTCCCCTGAGAGGCAGGAAGAGAGGGGGCGCCCCGCGAGGAGGGCGTCAGGGCTCAGCAGGCTTCCTGGGGCTGGGTCTGTGCAGGTAGAAGGAAGAGGCCCACGGGCTCAGGGCCGGGCCGGCCCGCGGCCTGGCGGCTGGCAGGAGCCCCAGCTTCAGAACCTGCTTGTACGTACTTGCTCTCTGGCACGCCGTGAATTGTTTTCTGGCTGCCTTGTTAGGAGATTAAGCTTTCTTTTAAAAAGATGAAAAAAAATCTCCAGCTAAGGCTTGACGAGAGCTGACCCCCAAGGAGGTGGCGGCAGCCACTGACGGGCAGTACATTTGTCTAATTAATCTTCTTGTCAACAAAGTTGTTCTTTGCTGGTGCCAGCCCTGACATCACCCCCCAAACTTGCCACGCTGGTTCAGACCCAACTACAAAGATCGCTTGTGACACAGCCCTGAGCTCACCCCCTCCAAAGCCTGCCAGTGCCGCCGGACCTGAAACTGCGGCGAGCAGAGGGGCCTCACCCTCACCCCTTTAGCTGAGTGGGGACCCCAAAACAGCAGTTTGAGTGGAAGGTGGGTAGAGACCTGGGAGGTTCGGGCCCCTCCAAGTCTTCAGGGGCCTGGATCCCAGACAGCACTGGCCGAGCCTTTCTTCTGGTAAACTTTGAGGGGTTCAGTTGCACAAAACAGATTCCTGTTGTTTGGCTGAGTTACCTCAAGAACAGCCCAGAAGTGTTCAGACAGCAAAGTTGCAAAAGCAGGTATCTTCCGGGCCAGGTGGGGAGGTAAACACACCCCATAGTTGGGGCTCCAGGAATGGGGGGGAGGAGAGGGGCCCTGTGGCCAAAGGTGGAATGCGGCCATGTCAGTGCAGGTTCACGGACTACACTGGGCCCCCTGGTGGTCTTCTAGATCATTCCATCTACACAGGCCCTCCCTTGGGTCTTACTGCCAGCACACCCCCTGCTGCTTTGCTGCAGAGCCTTTAGCGCCTGCACCCCATTTACCCTTCCCTGTCTGCTCACCCCACCAGGCTGGGTAAGGAAGAGGTCTGGGCACAAAATCCCGGCCCCGAACTCCGTAGGGAAGCACGACATTGTCAAATTCTCAAACCTTTGACTTGAAATTTAAACTTTTCTTCAAATATGAGTCTAGGCTCACGTCACAGCGCCTCAGCAGTGCCGCTGCCCGCGCACCAACAGCGGTCAGTTATTTGCTGTTTGGGGCGCTGGCACCGGTCGGCTGGAGTGAAGCGTGGGCCGGGCGCTCCCGGGGACGTTAATATGCTGCTCTGCGGGTCACCGACGTCACATGCTAACACATCACCAAGTGCACCCCCATCCCACAATCCAAACGATATTCTGATGGCTGCATTTCAGCGAAACTGGCTGCTTTGTGAGCCGCGTGACTTATTTTATGGTATCCAAACCCGCTAAGCAGCTCCTTGCCCGCTCTGTGCCATAAGCCCCACCTTGGGCTGCGCTCAGTTACTGGATGAAGGACGCAAAAAACGAATGAAACGAGGCGCGCGCCCTGGTATGACTCTGCCGGGTTCTGGGACCTCTGTATTCCCCAAGGTGCAAAAGCTGCCGGGGCCGTGGCCCCCCTGCGTTCTCTGAGGCAAACCCTCAGTGCCCCCGGGGCGGGCTGGCGCCTTGCTTCTCCTCCTCCCCTAAGAGCTGGGGGCTGACCTGAGAACCCCCACCGAGCAGGACCCCGCGGCCCGTTCTGGCTGCTGCAGCCACACGGGCCGCGCACCCAGAGCAGGAGCCGGGCTGCTCCCCTGCCCGAGGTCCTTCCTCCTGTCCACGCCGCAGGCCTCACCTGGTTCGGGGAACGGCCGCGCTCCCCTCTCCGGCCACGCGATGGCGCTGCGCGCCCGGTCGCCGAGGCTCGTCCCGCTGGCTCCGCCGCGCTCCCTCTGGGCTCCCGGGCCGCGACTCCAGGCTCGGAATTCCGGGTTCGGTCTCGGGACAGCGCTCACGCCCCGCCACAGCCCGCGGAGGTCAAGGAGCAGCCGGCCGGCTGTCCACCCGCCACCCAGTTAGCCGGCAGTGCGCAGCTGGGCATCACGGGACATGAGCCCAGGGCGGCCGGGGCGGGCACGCGGGCACCAGGGCCTGCACCTCTCCGGAGGGGCGAAGGAGCTGCTCTCGCGGCCCTTTGGGTGAACCCCGGGGGTTGAGTCCCCCGCTGCCGCAGCTCGCAGTGCCGCTCCCGCCCTCAGAGGGAGACGCCGTCCCGGAGGCCTCGGGCCCTGGCCCGACTCAGACGGTTGGCGCTCCAGCTCCTCCCTGCGCGTGCGCCTCCATTCTCTCTTGCAAAACCGGCAGGATAATGGCCTGGCCGGAGGTAGGACCGGCCGAGGTGGTGCTGGAAGGGTTCACTCAGCGCTGCGGGGCTGCTGCGGCCGCCGCTCTCGTGCGCTCTGGCCGGTGACCTCGGCGGAAGCCCGCGCCCTTGCTCCGTGCACGCCCCACGAAGCGCAGCGAGGTGAAGAGGTGCCCAGCTCCGAGGGCGAGGGGCGGGCGGTAGTTGCTGATCCTAAAATGGTTCTTGAGCACCCACAGCGCATGTGCGCAACACCTGCGCTCCCTTCTGCCCCGCCAATAATGCAGTAATTGCAATAATGCAATGCAGGTGCTAAAGGTCCTCGCAAGGGGGTGGGGCGCAACCCGCTTTCTGCAGGAGCGTGGGCGGTGGGGCTGGCTACTCTCAGGACTCGAGAAGGTGGTGGGTCTCCATCCCAAACCCTTTATAAACGGGGAGGTTCACGCTTGGAAAACTGGTTTCTGGTTGGAAGGAAGTCGCGTCAGACAGCCCAGAGGCTCGGTGGAAGCCCACCTCGGTGTCTCAGGCAAGAGCCAGCCCCTGCCCTGCTCACGGGGGCGCCCAGGGCCGACCCCCGATGCAGTGTCTTCCCCCAGAGACCCTCCGGCCCGTCCCTGTGTGCTTGGTCATCCGGGCATGAAGGCCTGGCTGGGCCTCTCTGATTCACCGGGGACCAGGGTGTCCAATTAAGAGACACATGTCAAGAGTGTAAATTCCTGTGGTTCCAGGCTAGGAGGGGTTCACTTAGTGCCTGGGGACACTTACAGGCTGAGGGACTCTGAAAGAGCCAGCTTCACTGTTTAAAGTGATATCAGTTTAATGAACTGCTTATGAAGTGTTAAATGCAGGCCAGTGTAAACACGGCATCTGGACTGGTGTTTTATTTGTAGACTTCAAACTGGGTGCTGGGCATTTTGAATGCGCCAATTAATGGTGTAAAATCAGAATTTCTAATAGGGAGGAAGGAGATTCTTTTGTGAGATCATCATAAACAAACTCGAAACATATCTAAAACACACACACACATACATCCACACACAAACAAGGCAACCACAAAGACTTAAAAGATTATTTTTAATTAAAGAAGCAGGAATTTGCTAATCTTTGTTGTTGCATAATCTGGTATCTCTGTTGGAGGAAAGAATGAAGAGTTTAAAGCAGAGCTACCAGCCACACAAATTTCCCAGAAGTTGTTCTAGGAAATTTGTCATTTCTACCCATTTCTTCCAGGCCAGAAAATAGACAGTCTACAAGAATATTTACTGCACTTTCATGCGAAAAATTTCCAAGCTACCCCTTGAAGCAACAAAGTTGGATTTGGAGCAAATGGAAACATTGTGAAATTGCTTATTTTCTTCCAAAATTTGTATTTTTCTTCCTCATTTCCTGTTAAATCAGTGCCACTCATTAGCCACCATGTTTTTGCATTATGTACTCAGCAGAATTTCTGCTCCGTGACTATATTCCAAATTAAACTTTGAAGTTTCCAGGAAAAGTGTAACAAATGTTTAAATCGGTCAGAAGTTAAATTAATGAGAGGAAGGAAAAATCACATGCAGTTGCTTCTTCTCTTGTGCGGCTACGGCTTCTGTCTGCTTCACTTTGGGACAGCTTTTCTTCCTGGAGTCTTGAAAGGACGCTTCACCAAGGGAGAGGCCAGGAAGACGTAGAGACGCCTGTGTTTGGGGCCCTGGGGTACAGCTGGCCTGGGCCGGGTGCTGGGAAACAAAGGCAGCTTGAGGATTTCACGAGAGATGTGGGTGGGGCTGTCTGCCAGCAGGGGCACCGTGTCACCTCCATTTACAGGTGGGGTGGCGGAATTCCGGAACTGGATAGCAGCGCTTGAAAGAAAATTTCGTGAAGAGCCAGGCCCCTGGGTTGAATGTTGTTTAAATGAGTAACTACTCATCTCATGTGTGGGTTTCCCTCTGCCAGGGTGCAGTGAAGACACAGCTGAGAGCAAGATGGGACGACCTACACAATAACCGATGATGCCGTTAATGAGAGGGTAACCGGGCCTTCCTAGTTGCCTAGGGGTTGAGTCTCAGCGCTGTCACCGCTATGGCCTGAGTTTGATCCCCCCCGGCCAGGGAACTGACCCACACATGGCGCAGCCACTGCACCCTGTCTCACCCACTGCACCCCTCAGCAGTGTATTTCAGTAAATCTGCTTGTTCTGCTCCCCACTCTGTCTCTGGTGAACGCTCTCACCCCCTCCCTGCATCTCGGACCTGCACCCCAGTTCTTCTACAAAAAAAGAGGGTAACCACACCAATTAACTTCCTATCAAGGTGGTCCAGCTCGGCCCAAGCTCTGTCTTTATTCTGCCCTTGTTTGGGTCTCCATTCCAAAGCAAAAAGCTGCTAGGAGAAGGGAAGAACAGAACGAGCGGTTTCTAGCGAAAGTTGTAAAGTTGCCTATTAATCATGAGAAGACAAAGCAGCTGCTTAGGTCAACAAGACTGACAGACTCCTGAGGTGGGTGTAGCCTGCGTGCCCCTGCTAGGCAAGCTTGATCCAGCCTGGACTATCTTGAGAAGGGAGTATATTAACAGTATTCTGTTAAGGATAGAAAAAAGAAGGTATATAAAATACCAATGGACAAACCAAACCATCAACAGATAGCTGGGTATAACAGAAGTTCTCAAACACAGGCCCTACTAGAGATAATATAGATAAAAAATTAGTCTGTGGTGAAGACTGGCGAGGAAAGGGAGATTAGTCAATAAGTGATGTTAGGACTAACCATGTGGAAAAAATTAAAACTAATCCCCTGCTCTCCCCATATACCAAAATAAATTCCACATGGATTTAGCAGTGATATGCAAAAATAGCATAAAAATAGAAGACAGGTAAATTTCAGATGATGAGAGAAGGACTTTATAGATAGAAAAGCTTACAAGTAGGTTAAAAGTTAAAGTCTATTGGGTTTGACTACAGAAAATTTAAAGGTCTAGAGCTTAATAACACTGGAAGGATGTGTATGGTATATATCACGAAGAACTAATCTTATTTTTATGTGAAAGGCTATTGAGAAACAATGAGGAAGGTGTTAACAGAGCAATAGTAAAGTGGGCAAACACAAATAGCAAAGATACAAATGTCTATAAATATGCACAGACACTAAAATTTATCAATCAAAAATGTAAATCAAACCCTTAAGGAAGATTTATTTTGCAAGTTGCTGCAAGTTGCTGTAAGACACACCTGAGAGGCAAGTTCACACTGACAGACCTTCCATAAAACTAAAATGCTTATCGAGAGCCTTAAAAATGGTCTTATCATTTCATTATGTTTTCATTTTTCTGCAAATGCTCTTCTCTGAGGTAAGAGCACAAAGACTCACAGGGTTTCCATTTTGGGAGTTTAAATTTTTGCAAGGTAGCCTGTATATCCAATAATTAGAGTGTCAGCCAAATGATGGCATATTATGCAGTCATGATTACTATTGCTGTTATTTTTAAGATTCAAGGATGTGCAGAAATGACTGTGATGTAATGCTAAGCGAAAGACTTTGGATATAAAACCTGTGCATATGATACAGATTTAAAAGATGGTTTAAGAGATTGGGGGAAACACTGAGTTGTCAGTGGGTAGTGTTTGAATTGGGTGTAATTGATTTACATTTCTTTCCTTTTAGGTTTCTTTCCCCCCACAATAAAATATATTAATTTATGTTGGACTTTATTTTCAATAACTGTGGTGATAGAGCACCCTCCCACTCTGCCCCCGGTAACATTCTGTCCCCACCACTCTCAAGTGGAGGCTGCGAGATGGGTCAGACAGAGCCACCTGATTCTGGAAAATAGAAACTTCCAGAGCATTTAAAAATAGATTTTGGGATAACCAGCAGCTCTAGAATATTATTCTAGACATTGGCTGGGCGAGGCTACTTTTCCTTTGTTGAACACATATTTGATTTCTGAGAATACACAAAAGATTTTTTTAAAAGATTTATTTATTTATGCATACTAGCTGGGGTACAGGCCAGAGGCGGGGGGCAGCGAGAGGGTTCACCAGAGACAGAGTGGGGAGCAGAACAGGCAAGGCAGGAGAGGTCTGCCGTGCTATTTGGGAATCTCCCCGCCGGGCATCGAACTTGTATTGTGCCGCCGCAGACAGCTCCGCAGCGCAGCGCCTAACCACTGCGCCCCCAGGGAGGCCCCACAAAAGATATTAAAATCCAACTCTGGTAAACAAGAAAGATCAACTCTGATGGACAAAGGACTTGGAAAAGGGCACAGTACAACGGTCATAGACGCACCTGTCAGTGAGAACTTACCTGGGCCTGAAGACATTTCCCAAACCTGCTGCACTGCCTTGTAACACGCTGCATTTTCCTTTTGCCGCCATCAAGGTGTTTTTAGTATTTTAACAGCCACAGGACGGGGACAAAGACCACACGTCCAGTTAAGAAGATACTGAGGCCAAACACACTTTCACACCCCAGGCCAGAAGTTGGCAAGCTTTTCTGTAAAGGGCCGGAGAGAAAATATTTTCAGCTTGGTCAAACCATCGCTGTCCGTCGCAGCCCCCAGGCTGGGTGGGGGCATCAAAGAGCAGCCGTAGGTGGTGGGTGGTGCCTAGGCGTGGCTACGCGCCAAGAAAATTATTTCTGAACACAAGAAGATTTTTTTGTCTGCAAATATCTTTCTCCTTCCGGGTAAATGTATTTTTTAAAAACAGATGACTTGTTTCCTACTTTCAGTTTGGGAAGTGAGATTATCCACACTCCGTCACCATTTTCTCGGTGTTATCGATGGCCTTCAAATCAAGTGGGTGACGAAAGACCCAGGGTGTCGCCTGGGGTTGCTCTGCTGTGAGGGGACACAGATGCTGTGCCCTTGTGCCTCCTGCAGAACCAGCCAAAGGCAGGGCAGGGAAAGAAACCTTCTGAGGGGACTTGTGTGAGAGCCGCTGACGGTCCCTGCTCACTCAGCACAGCGCTCACTCTGTACCACGGAGCTGGAGGTTAAATGCTTGGCGTATTTTCCATAGAGATTTTCTGGAACACTTTCTGGAAAGGGTGCCCAGGAATAGAGGAGGTCTGTGCCCCTGGCCAGCTTCCAGAGACTGGAGATGCAGACATCTGACATTCGGCGATTCTCATTCTTTGTGCTTGCTGCGTTCTAGAAAGTCCCCCTGGACACTGAGTTAGCAGGTTCTGCACATTCTGAACCATTGTTCCTAGAGGGAGATCGGGCTAGGTTCCTGCCACCCACTGGTCACAATATTTTTGCCAAGTGATCAAGACATCGTCTTAGCCTACGCAGCCTGAGTATTGTCAGCTCATTAGCATGGGAGCCAATGCCAAGAGCATGTCTCTTGCCTACAAGAAGCTTATCTAACACACGACCTTTCTGCCCAAGGCACTGACAACTTCCTGCCCAAGGCACTGACAACTTCCTGCACTTAAGGAAGTGGACGTTCCTCCCACTACATGGAGGCCATTTCAGATAGCAAATTCTCCAACAAAATGCAGAAAAATGGGAAAAGTGTGGCAATGGCAATGCATGAAAAGGACACACCTGTAGACGGTGCGAAAGCTGAGACCAGCCGCGGTGTCGCCTGCCACCTTGCCCTCCCCCAGCTAGGCCATGTGAGGTTGAATGTGGAGGTGACTCAAATTTTTGGCTGCTGTACACATGTTCATAAAAGGCCATCAAAGTGTTCAGCTTTTTATGAGAATTCTAGGAAGCAACTGTTGGGGACTGAAACTCCCCTGGCTTCATTCTGCGGGTGTGGAAAGCTCACTTGGGGTGGGGATGGGGTGTGGGGTGGGAGGGAGCACACCACACTGCCACTCCAGGAAACAGAATCTCGGGGGGCACCTCTGGCCCAAGCTCCCCCTGCTCAGAGAAAGCTGAGGCTTGAGTCTCCCCAGCCAGGGCGGAATTCCTGGGGCTCGGCCCCAGGGACAGGGCAGAGGTTTCAGGCAGGAATTTTGTCTGTCTCCTTTGTTTTTGAAAGAAATAGCTATTGGGTTGAGCCCAGTATTAGCTGGTTTTCTTCAAAGTCTGCACACAGATGAGCAGTGTGATTTAGTTCTGCAGGAGAGTCTGGGGAACGGGTTTCTGGGAGACAGAGTAAGCCCCAGTGGGAGTAGCGGGGCCGCTACACAACACGGCTGAGCCGGACAGATGTTAGCTCAGCAACCTGGCAGGTGCTGCTTGTAATTTATCCTGGGAGCCCCGCTCTCTCCCCTGCCTGTATTTTCCTAACAGTCAACAAATCACAAAACAGGGTCCGGCCCTACTGCTGGTGCCTCCCAGCCGCGGCCTCTGCAGCTCGAGGCCTGGCACATCCTGGCTGCCCACTTTGTTTTCAACCCACATCAGCAGCGTCGCCTGATTTGAGGCCAGAGACCTTGGCTGCGGGTCCCACTCTGTCTCATTCTGCCTGTGTGATGGTGAACGGACTCCCTACCCCTCTCTGGTCCTCAGTTTACCCATCTGAAAAATTAGGTTCAAACATTAGGTTATGTTTTGATGTGTTGATTGCTCTAAAAAAAATGCAGGTTGGGGATATAAGCACTTAGGTCCTGTCCTCTCGGTGATCAAGTCCGTCCGCCCCCCACTACACCCCCCGCCCCCCCAGTGGTAGCCTGTTAAGGCAAACACGATGTTGGGACTTCTGCAACGCCAAGCCCTACTCAGTGTCGGCACCAATGAGGCTGGTCGGGGTGTTTCTGTGGGCAGGATCCAGGGGTTCCAAAATCACAGCACACAGGAGTCCTGTGACCTACATAGAACACACCCGTACCCCTGGGGGGACATCGGTGTGCTCAGATCACATGGCAGAATTAGGGACAGTTTACAGTTCTTTTCAGGGACCTCGTAGATGTCAGTGTCATGAAACTCTGTTCTAAAAGCCCCGTCAGCTTCTCTGTCACTGCCCCCCTTCCCCTGCAGCTCTCCCAGAGTGCCCCAGGCGCTGAGATCAGAGAGCATAATTACAAATGAACTGGAGCTCTGGGGAAGACTTACAGCTTAATTAGCTCCTATCCTCACTGTCTCCCTTTCTCCGCCTCTCTGCTCCCTTGCTCAGGAGCCCCACTACCCAGGAATTCTGAACAGGGCCCCTAGCTTGTTAGCAGGCTCTCCGTGCCCCCACCCCCCATCCAGGCTCCAATTAGACCAGCAGGGAGAGGCCCGGCTGTGCTCCCCAGCCTGTGTGTGCATCACACAGGGCTGGGGGGGGGGCTGCGGGGTGGGGGGAGCTGCTTGTCTGGGCCAGCCCTGAGGGGAGGTGCACCATGGAATGTGGAGTGGGGATGTGCACCTGCCTGGCCCGGCCCAGGTCAGAAGGCTTCGGGTTGCAGGTGTGTTTCCGGGGGCGTTTGACAAGGTGGGGCGTGGAAGACACTGGGTACCAGCCAGGCAAGGGGAGGTCAGGGCTGGGCCGGGCCCTCCTGGGCAGCCAGTGCGCCCCTTGCAGTGCAGCCAGGCCCCAAGAAGGGGCGCAAAGTCAGGGAGAAGCAACTGTACAAGTTCAGCTGAAGGGCTCCTCTCAAAAGTACAAACCCCAAAGTCGATTTCTTGGTCTTCATGATTTCCTGAGGCTTAAGGGTTGGGGTGTCATTGAGTTCTGGGGTGGAGGTAAATTATCCTCAGCCCCCTTCCTCCTGGAGAGGAAGAAACTTGCAGGGAGACTCCAGGGCAGAAGAGAATAGCTATTCTGCCTCCTGATAACCACCAACCCCTTCCACCACACACACCCCCCATTCTGCAGCCAGAGGGGACTGAGAAGCTCTGGAGAGCTAAGTCACACCTGCCCCTCAGAGGGCAGGAAAAGAGCTGAATGGAAACATCTTGGATTTACTGTCTCTAAAACACAACATTACTCCCACACTTTAGCCAGCACTCTGCTTTAAAACTTACATAAAAACGTGTTGGGGGTGCGTTTTAATCTGTTTAATGTACTCACCACACACAGAAACCAAGAGGGACAGGCGTCTCTCCCATTAGGAAGGCGTTGGTCTCACTCAGCCTGGGGGGGCGGCGCTGGCCTGGGCTGGGTCTGACCCCTGACTCTGGGGACAGATTTCCTTCTCCACACACACTCGGGGCTCCATCCAGGGTCTGTCTTGCAGACATGGGGTTTTTCTCTAGAAAGGAGATTGAAGGGGAGTGTGTGAATGAGCCAGAACTTGCTCTCTCCCTTCGTATCTGAGAGCAGTAATTCTCTGCCCGGCTGGCTCCCCTCGGCTGAGAGCTCCCCTCGCCTCTCCCCCTGCAGCGGCCGCACTTCGGTTTCCTGGTGAGGGAGTGGGGGCTGTGAGGAGCATTTATCTTGGAAGGAGCCTTGACTGCCCGCCGGCCACGTGCCCAGCAGGTGCTTATTTTTGAGGTGCTCGGAGGCTGGCAGGGGAGACAATTATAGCACAAGACACTCTGCAGTGCAGGGGAAACGACAAAGGCTGGAGAGGTGGGACTGGAGGATTGTTCTAGCTGGTGACGGGAAGACAGTGCAGAGAAGGCAGCATCCTGAGCCCAGCGGGGGCGGCATAGAGATCCTGGGCGCTGCTCAAGCTGAGCGCAGGGCTGCGAGGTGACTGAGGGGGTTACCCTGCGTGGCTCGTGGGCAGCCGTGGGCACAAGTCCTTGCTTGGCAGGGAACACTGCTTGGCGGCCTGCCGCAGCACTGAGGCTGCAGGGAGGGAGGAGAGAAGGGAGACTCTCCCACGGGGCACATTTAAGCAACATCATGGCCACCCGTCAGCCTCCACGGTGTCTCTGCAACACGTCACTGCCCTTTGCCCATCCCCTCCACACCCGCTGGTGACTTTTCTGTCCGGAAACCAGGGGTGTCTCTGTTAAAAATCCAGCTGGGCTGGGACCTCGACCCCAGCCTGTCAGAAACCCTGGGGTCTTGCTACTCAGAGTGTGGTCCAGGGTGCGGCAGCGCTGGCACCCCCGGGAGTTTGCTGGCAATGCGGACCTCAGGCCCACCCAGCTCCACGCGGATATGGTTTCTCTAGCCCATCAGAGCGTGGTTCCTGAGGGCTCTGGGCAGGCAGGGGGGCTGCTTAGGGCCACGTGACTGTGGGTGACCCTCCGGCTCCCAGGCTCGGCTGTGGCTGCCAGGGCCCAAGCAGGACCGGGGATTCTCTCCAGGTGCCATGCAAACCTCCAGCAGAGCCTCCTCAGCCTTGCAGGTGGGAGGCCAGGCGACGGGGTGCAGGCCCTCTGGCCGCCGGCACCAGGCTCCCCGTCAGGAAACAAAACAACCCAGGAATGCAGGTGAGCTCATGCCTCCGCCGGCGTGGAGCAGCCGTGGTTCTTGCCGCAACAAGTCACAAGTGTCTCATTGAGGCGGCGGCCCGTGCAGGTGGAGTCGCGCGCCCGTACCTGTCAGCGCCCACATTATCCGCGATTAGTGGGATTTTCTTTCCATTTGGCCCCAGAGCAGGAGCTGCCACACAGAGTTTAGCAGAACGAAGTCACTGGCCTCGCGCTGGGATAGAACAGTATCCACAGAGGCGAAGAATAGCCAGGTGTGTGTGTGTGTGTGTGTGTGTGTGTGTGTGTGTGTGTGTGTGTGTGTGTGCATGCACGTGTACAGCGGGTGGGGCTAAAACTCCACGCACCTCGTTGACGGGGAACGTGCTGAGAAACTCAGAGCCGCAGGTCACAGCGTGAGAAAAGCCGTTCATCACGTCGAGGGTCTTGAGTTCTTGAAAATCATAAAAAGGCAAAGTTTTGAATTAAAATTTATGGTAGAGCCTGCCTGTCTGGGAGGCGCTGGCTTAGTGGGCAGAGCTGACGCCAGGCAGGCTGCGGGGCTGGGAGAAATCGGACACCAGAGACCCTGAAGCCAGGGGGCGACTCTCCCCCAGGTCGGCTCCAGCTGCACAGGGCATGGTCCTGGGAGTGGCTAAAATGCAGATGCCCAGGCCGCGCCACCAGTCTCAGACGGTGGCTCCCGCTCCCGGAAAGATTTCAAGCTCTCAGGTGATTTAATGTAACATCAGGGCCGAGAGCCGCAGGCCGAGGCGGACGACTCGAGCGGGAGGGAAGGGGGCAGACTCCTGGCTTCCCCCTGCTGGCAGGGAACAGGGGTACAGGCGTCGGGTGCAGTAGGGAGTCTTCAGCATCTAACTGGAGTTTTACTGGCCCAAGGAGGGTCCAGAATGGGGAGGTGCACCCATAAAATACATTGCGGGTGGGGCAGGGGATGTGGCTTCAACCGGGGAACCCTCTCACGTGTCTCCAAGCAACACAAGTCTCCCGATTTCCATCCAGAAAACACTTCTCACTCCAGAGAACGAGATGCCCTGACCCTATACCCTGTGCCCCGGTTTCTATCGACAATGTGACAAATCGCCACAAATGCTGTGGCAGAAAAAATGCAAACTTCTGAATTTACGTCTAGGGTCGAAGCCCAGCACGGGCTCCCTGGGCAGAAGTCGGGGCCACGGGGCCACTGTTTCTTGGGCTCACTCAGCTTCGGGACAGGCCCCTCCCTCGAAGCGCCGGAGCCTTCTCACCTCGTGGCTGCCCTGCCCCGAGCGCGCATCGGGCTCCTCGCTCCCCCTGGCTGCCGCTGGGCGCTCCGTGTGGTCCTCCACCGAAAGCCTTAGCTCCGCCATGTGTGCAAAGACCCTTTGCAGTGCCGGGTCGCACTGGCAGGTCCTGGGTCAGCGTATGCACAGCTTCAGGAGACGGCGTGTTCCATCGCCACGACACCCCGTGACAACACGTGAACGAGCTGTGCCTCATCTCGCCCACACGCAGATGACAACCTCTCTGTGCTAGCCAGCTTGGGTCCCCTAAATCTCTCTTCTCGCCTGTTGATGCTGTACACCCCAACAAGGGGATCACACTCTCACTGTTTACCTCAAAGGCAACGGTGGAGATTTTTCAACCATCATGTTATTAAAAATGTGGAAAGGATGGGATGGGGACTAAGAATGTAGATGGCCCGGATGTGAAGGCCTCAAAGACACAGGTATTCTCAGAGTCCTTCCTCTCAAGGGGCCACTGTGCGGGCGGCCCTCCATGAGTCCCACCTCAGCCCCAGCTCTGTCTGGCCCTCTGGGAGCTCTGGACAAGTCCCACCCTCCTGCCCTTTCACCTTAGGCCTGAGTCCCAGCAGGCCCCAGTCTTGGGGGGCAAGGGTGGCCGCCGTATAGTGTCGCGCGCTTGACCAGCAAGGACGACACGGGGCAGCAATCTTTCAGCAAACCTGCAGCTTTATTCTTCTATTCTTCTTCTCCTTCTTCCCTTCTCTTCTTCTTCTTTCGGGATCCCTCTACATTTATACATTTAGCGAGCCAATCAGCAAAAGGAGAAGCCCAAACAACCAATCCGTACAAAGGTCAATCCCTGCTGGCCAATGGCGGTAAATGTCAGCCCCAGCGCCCAATCCGTG
>PVIJ01019914.1:0-22260 GCA_004024925.1 Scalopus aquaticus | reverse complement strand
TCAGGAGTGTTTGTGGTTCCCTAGTGTCTGAGTTGCCTTGGCTGTGACTAGATATTTTCTGGATTTTCTTATTATTCTTTGTTGAATTTTTGTGTTTCTCGTGGCGTGTCTCCAGTGTGTTTCCGGTTCCGAGTTTAATTAGGGAAGATGAAGGGGTGGTTTGTAGTAAAAGAGAAAGAAAAGAGAAAAGAGAGGAAGGAGAAAAGAGGGAAAAAAAAAGAAAAAACAGGGAGAGGAAAGAAAAGGGGAATGGAGATGAAGAAAAGTAGGAATGAAGGACCAAGAGAAAAAGGTAAGTTAAAAGTTAAAAAAAAGGGGGGGATAATAATAAAATAGTAAAAAATAAAATAAAATAATAATAAAGAGAATAAAAGGGATAATAATAATAAACTAGTAAAAAATAAGAAATAATAATAAAGAAAATAACGTATTGGGGAGATGCGAATTTGGAGTTCTGTAGTCCTTTTGCTCTTAGGTTCTGGGGTGTCTGGTTGGGTCCCCTGCTGGGGTTCAGCCCCTCCTTTCCAGTGACATATGTTGTTGTCTTGTTGTTGCTGCTGTCATTAGTCCTTGCTGGGAGTCTTTCTATTCTTTCTCACCTCTCCCCCCCTTTCCTCAGATGTTTGCCTGGGTCTATTCCTGCCCCTGGGGTTATGTCTGGTGGGGGGGGGGTTGGGAGCTCCTGGTCTTAGTTTGTTTTCTGCTGCTTGGGGCCTGCTACTCCACGAAGGGGTGCAGGGGTGGAGGTTGTGGGTGGCTGTTGATCAGCGTTTCACCTCACTTAGTTTCTAGGGTGCCAGTGTGCAGCCGCCTAGAAGTTGGAGGGGGTGGCGAGTGCTGGGCCGTGTTCACCACCTGCTGTGGTCTTTTTTTGTTTGTTTGTTTGTTTGTTTTTTGCTGCCCTCCGTGTGCCAAGATACTGACACTTTGCAGGGGAGGGTGTGGCCAGAGAGTTTTTCAGCAGGAGATTTTTTTTTTTCAGCAACAGGTATGGGAGGGGTTTTGGGGATTGTGAGTCAATAGTCCTCAAATTCCATCCTTCCCCTCCTATTCATTTTCATTCTAAAGCCCAGAAAGAGGTGGTCTCCGAAGGAGGTTTTCCAGACTACCGGTTTTTCTGGCTAATCCTTGCAGCCAGTGGGGGATGTTTCTTGCTTGGGCTTTCTCCCCTTTGAGATGTTACCTAGCCCCAGGTGGGGGATGGGACACAGTGACCCTCCCGCTTTCCTGCTCCTCAGGGCTGCCATGCAGGGAAGAGAGGGGGGTCGTGGGGTGGGGGAGTGGGGGTCGCACTCCCAGTTGGCTGGCCAGATCCCTCCAACCTCACCGCAGTTTCTAACCTTGTATTCAGTGGCTCTCAGGGGAAGCTGTTCTGCCCATCTCTCCTCTCTGCTCCTCTGTGTGGAATCAGATGTCCCCTCTCTTCTCTTTACTCCGACTCTTCAGTTTATTTTTAAGTCCAAAGCACCCCCGGGGTTGATTGTATTGCGTAGGGTATCCGGTTCTCTTCGAGACAGCTCTCAAAGTTAGGGATATTTTTCTCCATAAATCGATTTTTTGTAAGAGAGCCTGATCCTAGCGTCTGTTCGCCACCATGTTTTGGGGGCATGTGCCACTACCATTTCTTAATCATTTGCTACATGCTGGCCATTGTTAGTTGATTTGCATACATTGTCTTATTTAATCCTCACAGCAGCCCTGGTAAGTACTTATTAATAATTTCCCTACTTTGTAGATGAGTCAATTGAGACTTAAAAAGATTAAATATATTGCTTAAATTCCCAAAGTTAGGAGTAAGTCAGGACTCTAATCCATACTATTTAATCTGAACCCAAATTCATTCAGCTGTAACATTTTTTTATGTGACTGATCTGATTGTCACTCTAGGTAAAATTATTAAAGTGAATTAAAGGGCACTGTATTTTAAACTTACTCATACCTACAGTCTCAGAAAAGTCGTAACAACTTGCATTTGTTAGCAAAAGAATTTAGGAGTGCAGTTTTATTGTATGTTAGCATTATTGGGTGTTTTCTTTTGTTAGTGTAGTGGGCAAAAATGGTACATTGTGAATTTCGTTTACTATTTTAGAATCATATTGGTTGCGGGCCTTTTTCTCATGGTTAGCGACCACTTATTTCCTTTTTGTGTATCATGGAATGTTTATATTTTCTTATTTTAATTAAACTAAAAAACACACAGGGAAAAGTGATAGATTGATTCTCAAAAGTAATTTCTTAATTTCTACAAATTAAAATAAAAGAAAAATGAAAAAGCAAATAAACTAAGAGCCACAAAGAAAATCGCATAAATTTCAAAGTGTTGAAAACCACAGGTATATTATCTGACTACAATATAAAGGTAAAAATCAGTAACAGAGACAACTAGAATTGCTGTCCTGAATATTTTCTCAAAAGAAAAGAACATGTAGGTTTTTCAAATATAATTATATATCACAGCAACTTCATTCATTAGAAACCACAAACTAGAAAAAACCCTGTGTACATTAATAATTACAATATGGAAAACTACTCCAAAAAAAAAAACCAAACAATTAATACAAATCAATACAATATGCATGAATCTCAAAATTATTATATGTAATGGGAAGAAGCTGTACTCAAAAGAGCACATGCTATATCTGATTACATGTAATAAAGTTCAAGAACAGATAAATCTAATCTATGTAATAGAAATCAGAAAAGTTTACCTTGGGATTGGAGAGAGGAAGACTAATAATGACTGGAAAGAGAAAAAAGGGGAACTTCACTGGGAGATGAAAATGGTCTGTTTCCTGATCTGGGTGTTACTTACATAAATGTAACACCTAGATTAGTGACTAAAAATGTATGCAAAGATACACACTCCAAACACAATAAACAAACAAACAAATAAATAAAAATGGAAATTTTATTAATATTTGGATAACCCACAGGAAGGTAGGAAAAAATGAAACTAAAAACAAGGAGAACAAATACAAAATGAAAAATAAAATGAGCTTTTGTGAGAAGACTTCCACTGTTACCACTTTGCTTGAGATCACAGCAGGATTCCAAGTAATTTGACTTGGAGGAGAGAAGAGAAACCATACCTTACTTTCAGTTTACTATTAATGCTAATGGATCATCCTTTATATGGCAGGTAGAATTCACAAAAGTGAATGATAGACTTTTGGGGACGTAAACCTGTATGATAATAAAAATTGGTCACATTTGACTCCTTTCTAAGGCTACATAAAAATGGAATGAATTAAAAATGCAAAATCTATAGCATTATCCCTGGAATCACACCTTACTCTCTAGAATAATGGAATGTTTTATTGATCATGTGCCCTTGAAATTTCTAAGAAATGCTAGGAGACACTTGATAGGGATAGTCTATTAAAACAATATGGTACTTCCACCTGGGAGGCCCAGAGATACTTTCAGGGTGTTGATGGGGTAAAAGGTGTCAATGACATTAAGATAAGTAATAGAGTGTTTTTCACCATTCTTGGTGGTTTTTTAAAAAATATATTAATGATTGGAAACCTTGTCCAAGAGAACCTAGATGCCTTGTACTTAGGACATCCCTGTCAATTTTTTATATACATTCATTAAAGCAAAGATTACTGTATTAAAAAAAATGAAAATGACAGATATAAGCCCTAACATGTAAGTAATTGTATTTTATGTAAATTATTTAAATATACCAATAAAAAGGCAGATATTGGAAGAATAGATTAAGAAGCATGTCTATATAGCTTGTGGACAAAAAATTCACTATAAAGATACAAGTAAATTGAAAATAAAAAGAATGAGCAAAAGGGGACATCATTGAAACATTGATCAAAGAAAAGTACAATCAACAATGTTAATATTAAATGGAAATACCAATATTTAATATTAAATGGAAATATACCAGAGGTATATTACGTAATGATAAAAGGACCAATCCATCAAGAAGACTTAATTCTACATAACTATAACCCCAAAGAAAAGAGCTACTAAACTGTTAAGCAAAAACTGATAGAATTAAATGGCAAAACAGATGAATTCAAAATTAAAGTTGAAGATTTCAAAACCCCTTTCTCAACAATTGATAGACAAGGGAGCAGGATCATCTAGAATATAGAAGAACTTGGCAATACCATTAACCAACAAGATGACAAATAGACATTTGTAGACACAGCAACGGCAAAATTCACATTCTTTTCAAGTGTCCATAAAGATTGTGCAAAGTTAGAATTTTTTCTGGGGTGATATAATTCTCAACAGAATTTGAAATCACACATAGACTTAAGTGTAATCATACTGGAAATCAATAATGGAAAAATCTCCAAACACTTTAAAACTAAGTAAGACACTTCCAAATAATATCTTAGTCAAAGAGGAAATCTGAAAGGAAATAAAAATATGTATTGAACTGGGTGAAAACGAGAATTTGTGGGAGACAGCTAAAGCAGTACTGAGAGGGAAATTTATAGCAGTAAATTGCATACATTAGAAAAGTGGGAAAAGTCTTAACCCAGTAATGTAAGCTTTTACCTCAAAAACCCAGAAAAAGAAAGCTGAAAGACTCAAAGTAGGTCTAATAATGGAAATAATAAGAATAGAAATGAAAAAAAGTTGAAAAAACAGTAAAGTTAAAGGAAGCACTGGCTTTTTAAATACCTGATAAAATGGACAAACCTCAGCAAAACTGATGAAATAGAAGAAGCAAATTACCACTATCAGGAATAGCATAGGGGGTATCAAATATATCAACAAATCTACTAAAGATATCAAAGAATAACAAAGAGATACTGTGAACTCCTGTATACACGTTTGTTGACTGAGAACACTTGACCAATGCCTTGAAAATGTAAATGCCATAATTCGCCTAATAGGAAATTGATCATTTGAGTAGTCCTGCCACTATGAAGGAAATTAAGTGCATAATTAAAACATGAACTTCAAATATGTCTTTATGTAAATCTAAAAACCCATGTACAGGAGGTGTATTTTATAATCTATATAATGCTGATGGATGCAACCAACAAGGATATAAATAAATGGGAAACAATACTGTGTTCATGGATTACAAGACTCCACAAAATAAAAATCATCATTTTCCCCCAAGTTGATATATAGATTTAATGAAATTCCTATCAAAATCTCAAAAGCAAGATTTTTGTGCTATACTCAAGATTATTCTAAATTTTGTTGGGAAAGGAACTAGATTATAACTAAAACAATTTCAAAATAGGATAAATTGGGAAGAATCAATGTACCAAATTTCGGTACTCACTATATAGTTACAGTAATCAGCACTATGTGGTATTGACTGAGGGGTGCACAGCTCATTGGGACAGAATAGAAAACCCAGAAGTAAACTCACAAAAGTATTTGACAAAATTGCAAAGGCAATCAATAAATGATGCTAGAACAATTGGACATCTGTAGACCAAAAAAGTTAACCTTGAACCTAACTTCTCACATTTTATACAAAAATTAACTCAAAATGGGTCACAGCTTAAATGTAAAATCTAAAACTCTGAAACTTTTAAGAAAAAATAGAAGATCCTATTTTTGGGGGCTGTACGGTACGCATAGGCAATGAGTTCTTAAACTTTATTCCAAAAACACCATAAAAGAAAAAATGAATCATTTGGACCTCCTCAACATGATACACTTTTGCTCTACAAAAGACCCTGTTAAAAGGATGAAAATACAACTGCAATGTGTGAGAAAATATCTACAAACCACATACGCAATGAGGGAATGGTATCTAGAATATTTGATAGCATTTCAAAACTCAGTAATAAAAAACCAACAATTCCAGTTATGAACAAGATATGAACAAGATATGAACAAAAGACAGAAACAATTCACTGATGCAGGTAATACAGATAAGTACATGAAAAGATCTTTAATATCATTAATCATTAGAGCAATTAAAATTAAAGCAGTGAACTACAAGCATACCTTGTTTTATTTGCACTTTGCAGATATTGTATGTTTTTCAAGACCCTCCAAAAGCAAAAAGATTAGACTTGCTGAAGGCTCAGATGGTGGTTAGCATTTTTAGCAATAAGGTATATTTTAATTACGACATGTATATTGTTATTTTAGACATAATGTTATTACACACTTAATTGATTCCACTATTGTGTAAACATAACTGTTGGATTTACTGGGAAACCAAAAACTTTGTGTGACTTGCTTTATTGTGACACTTGCTTTATTTCGACATTCACTTTATTGTTTAGTCTGGAACCAAACCTGCAATGTATCCGAGGTATGTCTGTATCAAAGTCTTAAGGGAGTGATGACACTGAATGCCAGTAAAAATGCTGCTGGGAATATAAAATGCTGCTGGGAATGAAAAATGATTTGGTAGTGTTTTAAAAAACTAAACATATGACCATATGCCCTAGGAATTGTACTCCTCACAATTATCCCAGAGAAATAAAAACCTGGTTCAGATATTTTCTACACACAAATGTTGATGGCATTGTTATTCATAACAGGCCCAACTGGAAACAACCTTGATGTCCTTTAGTAGGTACATGGTTAAATAAGCTGGTACAATACCATGGAATATTATTCAGCTATGTATATGAAAGAATTATCGATATATACAGCAACCTGGATGAATTGCCAAAGATTTCTGCTGAGTGAAAACTGCCAATCTCAAAAGATTACATACTGTAAAATACCATTTTTGTAACATTCTTAAAATGACAAAATTACAGAAATCGAAACAAGATTAGTGCTTGTCAAAAATTAATAATAAGGATTCAAGGAAATAGTTACGGCCATGAAAAGGAAACTTAAGGAATCCTGGTAGTTTTGGAAATGGTATCTTTTCTGAATCAAAGTTACAATTCTGATTGTGATACTATACTAATCACAGTATTTCTCTAATATGTTTAACACTGGAGAAACTGGATAAAGGCACGTGGGATCTGTCTCTATTATTTCTTATAACTGCCTTTGAATCTGTAATTCTCTCATAATTAAAAGTTTAATTAAAAAATTGACATTGAAACACATTTTATACAACTTTCAGTTTTTCCCCCTTAGCCTATATCATTCTTTTTTAAAACTAAGTATTAGCCTAATATTTATCTGCTCTATTTCTAGATATTCTGCCTATTTATCTGTGCATCTGAAGTTCAGTCTGACAGATCTTTCTTCAATGCTAAGTTTGCTTTTTCTGTGCAGCATCTGTTAGTGATGGAGGAAGAATAAATTTATTTACATAAAATTTCTCCAATCCTCACTTTATTATATAAAGGACTATTTTGGGGGCATTTGTGGCAAATATGATTTTGAAATGCAGGGAGTAGCCATGTGTCTTTAATAAAACAGCTTTTACATACACTTACATGTCATAAAAATACGTGTATAGCTCTTTGAGTTTATAAAGTATTTTGACTGAGTCTCAGATTTTCTTTTGCTTTTCCTGGCATCGACTTCCTTTATATACATGGGAGGTCACTTAAAAGTTATATACCTATTTCTTTTTGAATAAAATCTTACATATCTTATATTTAGCCATTATAAGCACTATTAACAACAATGTCTCTGCCCTTATCTCCATGAAGTGATTATGTGTAACTGTGACACGATGCTATTATTTTTATTTACGTGTTTTAGATACCACAGTTTTCTGTTAACTCTTTAGCAATTGTTTAGAGGCCCTAGTCACTTGGCAAGATGAAACAGATAAAGAAATTTGGGAAATTTTAAACTTCCAAATTGTCAAGCACCTTAGCAGTTTAAAAGTTTGACAGGTGTGAACTACAAGCGACTTTCCTTAAAAATTTGCCAAGTGTGAAATTGGACAATTAAATAGTAACTTTGGAATAATACCTACTTTGGGAATAGTTCTTTGAAGAAAATGGCGAATACATACATACATACATACATACATACATACATACATACATACATACATACATATATATATATATATACACACACACACACATACATACACATAAACATACACACACACACATATTTACTCTAATTAAAGGAATGACTCTCCTTGCTTGTCAGGTGTAAACATTCAATTCTTGAAGAATTTTTGACTCCAGTGGTTGGGCATTTCTTTGTTAGTTTCATTCACTTTTTTGTTCACATATTGTTTGTAGTGACTGGGATTGTAGGAGCCAACTGAATAAAATGATGGGACTTGGGAGAAGGGGAAATTTGATTTAAATCATAGTATTTTTTTCTTAATGGTAAAATAACTTGCATTTCCATTATTTTACATTAAAAGCTATGTAAGTAAAAATCTCTTGCAGATTGTCTACAAATTGGTTTAATCATGTAATCATATTACAATATACAATTAGCACATTGTATTACATAGTTATATGAAGATTATTCAAGCTAGGGCTTCCCCAACAAAAGGGACACTTATCTTAAAAGTGAAATTCAAATCTTTCCGTGATCAATGACCTTAATCATAGAGGAAGTCTGGGTTTTTGTTCTAGCCAGGTAGGTAGGTTGTAATTTTAAGCAGTTTGGTTTGCTAAGCATGATTAAGACACCGTTCCCTTTGAGGTTTACCCTTTCGCTTCTAAGGTACAACTGTTTATCATCTTGGGTCAAAGGTTATAAAAAGTAGTCATCAATTAAAGGTTTATTGGTTGTAATTGGTAATGCTATGAAAGGAGCCAGCCAAACTGAATCTGATAATAAAAGACTCTTTGTTAAAATATTTAATAAATTAACACTCTCTCTTGGAAGGGGGAAGCTAATTACAAAGCCCAAGATTGTTAATCATAATGTTTACTTTCTTCAAAAGCACAGACTCAGCCACTCCATAATCATTAGACATCAGATTTCTTTCTTTTTCTTTTTTTAAATCCTGCAGACTGTCATTCCCAGAGGGGATGTTCTTTCTATGGCCTGGACTTGGGCTATGGCAGAAGGAGGAAATGCCAAGACAAACATAAGTTATAAGGGCCATCTTAAAAATAAACAGGACTCTGTTAGGACGTCAGGCTGCCTTTGCTCTCTTCAAAAAGGGTCAGAAGTTTATGTAGATTTATTTTTTAGGTTAATTGAGTGATATGAAGAACTGATGCATTTGGAAATTATTCTTTTTTAATAATAAATTATCTACCAGAGCAGTTATCCTTTCTTCACACAAAGTTCCTCCTCTGCCCCAGATGTTTTGACAGTGTTGTGGCTCTTGAATTTTAGACATTTTTCAAAGCTCTAATATAGGTAAGTAGAGCTGTGACACATAGCTCCACAGCTCTCGAATGACTTTCCATGGGAACCCTCTGAATGGGCTTTTACATCTGGGAATCGAATGTTGCTAGATTTAAGCAATAGGGGGCATCTTGGGCTTTTTCCTTACACATGTTTCTGTATTGTGATCTTTAGGGCAGTTCTAATGAAAGAAAATCCTGCTTTGGGCCTGCTGTGCAAATTAGCCATATGGTGAAGTGTAATATCCCGCTGAACGTCATTATGGGTCCCTATGAAAAGTGCGCCCCTTTTCACATGGAAGCAAATTAAAATGGCCTTTCAGGTTTTTTCTTTTCTTCTTAAACTCTGAATAAACCTGTCTTCACTTGGATGCCGGGACAGTTAAAAGGGAGTTCCAGCTGCAGTGAGCATAGTGAAATTACAGGCTTTGCCCAAGACCAAATGGAAATATTGCTTCCTCTAGGCAAAGCCGGAAGAACAATGGTGTGTGCTTCCCTCCTTCCATTTCACTCCCTTGTTCTTTGTGTACTTGTCCTTAGCTGTTTCTCAATCCAAGAGCTAATTTTCTGTTAATGTGATAGATAAGAAGGATTCAGCCCACTCTGCAGTAGACCTATACCAATCTCTACCTGGAAATGGCACAGTAAATACCTTATGAAGAAGATAGAGGTTCTGTCCCTCTGTTATGTAAACATATCTTTTAGAAGTAGTATTTTCAAGAGTAAGTTTTCTTTTCTTTTATAAGACAGACAGATGCCACCAACAGAACTCAGTAATTGTATGAAATATGCAAGGTATCTGTGAGGATGCATATATTGTTACCTTTCTTAAAAATTTTTTAAAAAATTTATTTTTGTTATTCATATCTTTTACATTATTGTGTGGTCCCCATAAGTTACCCACCACCTGTTCACCATCACCATAGTCCCCCGTGCTCCTCTCTCCCCCCATCTTGAGCCCTTCCCCTCCCCTCCTTCCCTGCTGAATGTCTCTTTTTATTTGGCTCCCCTATATTCCTGTTATAAGTGAAACCATTTGATGATTTTCTCTTTCTTTCTGGCTTATTTCACTGATCATGATCTCTTCTAGATCCATCCATGTTGCTGCGAATTGCATGTGTTTGTCTTTTTTTTTTTTTAAAGATTTATTTATTTATACATACAAGCTGGGGTACAGGCCAGAGGCATGGGGCGGCGAGAGGGTTCACCAGAGAAAGAGCAGGGAGCAGAACAGGCAGATCAGAAACACACTGCTGAGGGGAGCAGTGGGCGAGGCAGGAGAGGTCTGCCGCACCATGTGGGATTCTCCCCGGCCGGGCATCGAACTCACATCGCTGCTGCCGACAGCTCCACAGCCCAGCGCTTAACCGCTGCGCCACCAGGGAGGCCCTGTGTTTGTCTTTTTTGAATGCTGAATAGTATTCCATTGTATATATGTAAATGCAAATGAAAACCACAATGAAATACCACCTCATGCCAGTAAGAATGGCACACATTAAAAAAACAGGTAACAACAAATGTTGGCGAGGATGTGGAGAAAAAGGAACTCTCCTACACTGCTGGTGGGAATGCAAATCGATCCAACCACTATGGAAAGCTGTATGTCGTTTCCTCAAACTGCTAGAAATGGAACTCCCATATGACCCGGCAATACCACTACTGGGAATCTACCCAAAGGACACAAAAACACTAATCAGAAAGGATACATGCACCCGCATGTTTATTGCAGCACTGTTCACAATAGCTAAGATATGGAAACAACCCAGATGCCCAAAAATAGATGACTGGATCAAAAAGATGTGGTTCATTGTTACCTTTCATGAAGAAAAAGAAATCCTTTCATCTATCTGACTTTCTCTGTCCTCAAGAATGAGGATCACATGATCCTGACTTATTTGACTACTATTGCATGTTTTTAACCAATAGCAGCTCAAATTTGACAATGAGCTTTGCTAGAATTACATTTTACAGACAAAAACAAAAGCTTCCACTTAATACACTTAATATTTGTCCACTTAATACTCAATGTGTGTGTTTCCTTGCTTATACCCAGACGAGTGTGTAGACACACGGGGGAGTCAAAATTGTCACTTGTGTTTTTCCTGTTAAACAGTTAACCAAAGCCTAAATTGGTTCCAGCGTTTATATGATGACAGTTCATAGCAAGTATTTGAAGAAAGGAACTGAAACAGGGTTGTGCAGTAAAATATGATGTGCATCCTAAAATATGATGTTGGAGAAAAGATTTTGGTGTGGAAATTTCAGTGAAAAAAATGTGTACAACATGATCCTACTTGTATGTGTGTATATATACCTATAGGTACATGTGAAGCATCTGTCTATTTAGAATAGAAAAATATCTGTAAAGGAGTTCAACAAAAAGTAAACAGTAGCTATCTCTGAGTAATGGGATTATCAATGACTTTTATTTATTCTTTTTGATCTGTATTGTCTGCTTTTTCTAAAAGTCACCCGTTAGAGTAATAGAAATCAGAATAACAATGAAACATCACTTCACACCTGTGAGAATGACTATTATTCGAAAGGCAAGAATCAACAAGTGTTTGAGAATATGGAGACAAGAGAATGCTGTTTGTGAGAATGAAAATTGGTGCAGTCATTATGGAAAACAGTATGGAGATTTCACAAAAAGTTAAAAGTAGAATTTCCATAAAATTCAGTTATTCCAATTTGCAGAGTTTATTCAACAAATAAAAAAATGCTAATTAAAAAAGGTACACACACCTATGTTTTTTTGTACTACTGTTTACAACAGCCAAGAATTGGAAGCAACGAAAGTTTATTTTTTTATCCATTTATGAATGGATAAAAAAGATGTGGTGTATATACTGAATGGAATAGTATATAGCTCTAAAAAGATAAATTCCTGGCAGAGGAAATTATGCTTAGTGAAATAAGCATGGCCAATAATGATAAACACCTATGATTTTACTCATATGTGGCCTATAAAAAAACAAACATTTATTTTAGTTTATTTTGAGGTCACAAATACATTTTAGCAAGTAAGCAAAATGGCATGATTCCATGAATAATAAGACGTTGTGTACTTTTCCCTTATATTGCCCCTTTCATTAAGTGACACCAGACTCAAACCGGTTACTCAGGATAGAAACCTCACATCAGCCTTTTCCTGTCTTTTACCATCCATGTTCAATCAGTCATCAGTCTGTGCCTCCTAAATATATGTCAGATTCTGAGTAATCTTTTGGTACCTAATTTTCTCTTTCTTCATTCTATTCATTACATAACTTCTTTTAGAGTTGAAGTCCAAATATCTTAACATAATTTACAAACCCTTTCAGCCTCACCTCCTGTCATCCCTCACCCATATACTCTGAAGTTCTTAGAACTGCTTTTTTCAATTCATGAGCTGTGTAATTATTTTTTTTCTTTGAGCCTCTGTGTTCCTACAAGGAACATTTTTCCCTTTCTCTTTACCTGGCTTTTTCTTCTGATTTATTTTTCAATTTTGAATATAAATGCCATTTTAAGGTTGGGGGGAGAGTTCTCTGAACATTGCTCCCTTGCCCCCCCCCCCAACATACACACTACTCCCAACCTTAAAATTCTGTAGTTTATTTTAATTTAATTGATTATTTTATCACTGTAGATTATAAATTCAGTAAGGACAAATCCCATTCTCAGAGGTTATCATATGGCAAACACTTTATATATTTTAAATGTTTTTCTGTGATATTATGTATGATAATTAGTTATTAATTGTTCCAGGGCTTTTGGAGCATTGTAATATACTACTCATGGAAAATTTTTTTAAAAGTAGAACACTTTTCAATAGCCTAACTATTGTTTTATATCTATTTGCTTAAACCTTCATTCAGTAACTTTTTTTTTTTAAAGATTTACTTATTTATACATACAAGCTGGGGTACAGGCCAGAGGCATGGGGTGGCGAGAGGGTTCACCAGAGACAGCGTGGGGAGCAGAACAGGCACATCAGAAATACACTGCTGAGGGGAGCAACGGCGAGGCAGGAGAGGTCCGCCGCACCATGTGGGATTCTCCCTGGCCAGGCGTTGAACTCGCATCGCGCACCACCGACAGCTCCACAGCGCAGTGCTCAACCGCGGAGCCACCAGGGAGCCAGGGAGGCCCAATAACTTTTTTTTTATTTAAAGATTTATTTATTTATACATACAAGCTGGGGTACAGGCCAGAGGCGTGGGGCGGCGAGAGGGTTCACTAGAGCCAGAGCGGGGAGCAGAACAGGCAGATCAGAAATACACTGCTGAGGGGAGCAGCGGGCGAGGCAGGAGAGGTCTGCCGCACCATGTGGGATTCTCCCCGGCAGGGCATCGAACTCGCTTCGTGCGCCGCTGACAGCTCCACAGCGTAGCGTCCAACCGCTGCGCCACCAGGGAGGCCCTCATTCAATAACTTTTAAGCTTTTTTTAAAATTAGTTATTAAAGGAGCTTGAAGCTGAAGTGGAAACCCTTTATAGTTCATCTATTATCCTGTTTTGTGAATAGACAGACACTTCATTTACTCCATTGGACTGATCAGACATTTACTTCTCGAATTCCACCTGTAAGCACTGAGTTGACAAAACTGGCAGAGGAAATAGAATAATGAAAAGTGAATTTATTTAGCAGCCTCTTGGGAAACTCTAACCCAGCTTTTGTAAATGGGGAAGCAGACCTATTAGATAAATTGATCTTTTGTCATTTTGATTCTATTGGATGAATATTTGAAAGGCAAACTCTATCTAGTTTAGATTTAAGTAGAGGTTCCTATTTTGGTTTTTATATAGAATTTCATCTTGTATATTTTCTATCATTTACAACAAATAATTAAATTAATATATTATGGTCTAATTACGGAGAAGGCTTTCTCTAAATTCTCAGCTAAGTGTATCTTGGCCCCAAAGCCTGTTGAATATGTAACGTCATACTAGAATAATAAAGGGGCTTTAGTGCTGTTAACCTTAAAATGAAAAGCCCTTCAGTGTGTACAGAATGTAATTGACATTTAATAATACCACTATGTTGTGAAAATGGTGACAAGGAGGGAATAACTTTAACAAACCAGCAGGCAGTTTCCACTTCTTATTTCTTAAGTGGAATCATTTGCTACCTCATTAATTTATGGATTAAAAAGGCCTTGAAATGGCTATCTTAACATTTGATTTCCTTTCATAGGTTGAAAACTCAGGCATGTACAGTCATAATCACTTCAGCATTTTAAAACCTTTGTTTTAACAAGCCATCGTACATGGGCCAAATCCCGCCTGCTGTCCGTTTCTGCCTGACCTATGAATTAAAAATGGTTTTGCAATTTTTAATGGTTGGTTAAAAAAAAATCAAAAGAGGAATAATATTTCATGACAGGTGAAAATTATATGAAATTCTAATTTCAGTTTCCACAAGTAAGCTTTTATTGGAGCATAGCCACGCTCATGTATTTATTGTCTATATCTGTTTTTGTGCTACAGCTGCAGAGTTGAGTAGTTGTAACAGAGGCTGCATGGCTCACCAAACCTAAACATACTGCCCTGAGTTTTACAGATGTTTGCCAGCCCCTGATCTATACTATTGAGTTTGCATGATTCAGTACCTTAAACCAACTTCCCTAGTTTAGTGATCTAATAAGGAAGCCATGTTGAATAAATCTTTAGACTTTTAGGCAAGTGAAGGAACCCAAGCATGTGTTGCATGACATTTGGTTTTGGAGACCGGAAGTCCAAAATCAAGGTGTCAGAAGGTCTTCTTTCCTCTGAGACTCTGGGTAGAATCTTCCCCTGTTCTAAGCTTTTGGGTGGTGGCCAACAATCTTTGGTGTTTCTGACTGCCCGCTGCACCCTTCTAATCTCTGCCTGTGATGCCTCATGGTATCCTCTCTTGTATTCTAGCTCTGTTTTTTCTTGTCTTCTTTTAAGGGCAGTTTTAGTTTTCATTGGACTTAGGGCCACCTTACTCTAGTTTGACAGCATCTTAATTTAACTAGTTACATCTGAAGTGATCTTATTTCTTAAAAAAGTCACATATGGAATTTTGAGAGGACACAATTCAACGCAGCTACAGAGTTCATGAACCAGCTCTTATTCCCTAGAGCTCCTTTCAATTTAAACCCAAAAACTCTGAATGAAAAGAGAAGATTGCACCAAGAATTTCCAGGGCTATTGAAGTGCCAAGCTGGCATGGAGCAGGTTTTCTATGGATCTGGGCAGATGGGTAAAGGAGGAGTCCTGGAGCCCTCAGTGGCTTTTTCAGGCTTTTAATAATCTTTGTGCACCATTTGTAGTGAGGCAACCAGGTCAGGGGGCCCCGAGACGGGCAGGCCTCCTAGTCCCCGTGAAGCTTTTTTTTTTTTTTAAAGATTTATTTATTTATGCATACAAGCTGGGGTGTAGGCCAGAGGTGTTGGATGGTGAGAAGATTCACCAGAGACAGAGTGGAGAGCAGAACAGGCAGATCAACCGAAATACACTGCTGAGAGAAGCAGCGGGCGAAGCAGGAGAGGTCTGCTTTGCCATGTGGGAATCTCCCCAGCCTGGGCATCGAACTCATGCCGCAGTGGATGCCGACAGCTCCACAGTGCTTCATTCAACCCTCTGCGCCACCAGGGAGGCCTGCCCCTGTGAATCTTTACTCTATCTGGTCTCTAAGGTGTTCATGTTCTCTCCTGGTCTCTTCGCTGGTCTCTACTGCACTCTGCCACCTGGTCCACTGCCATGTCCCATCCTCTGCTCCCATGCCCCTAGAGGCTCAGTCTTGGCTCAGGTGCACCCATCTACGCATACCCATGTCATGTTCCAGGTGCCGCCATTAGGCACATGTATAAGACCGCAGGTGTCGAGGGCAGAAAAACTTGATGACTTCTGCTTACCCTATAGCTATGTTTGGTTTTTTTTTAGAAAAAAATCTCTTTAAACTAGATTGTATTTTACCTGGTCTAGGGTAAATGGAAGTGATCAGGTTTTTTCTGCCCTCCTGCCATTGGCATCAATGATCGACACCTGTGGGCTTCCACGTGCACCTGATGGCAGCATGTGGAGCAGGGTCTGGGCGTGTGTGAGTAGGTGCACCTGGGCCTGGAGGCCAAGCATGTAAGGGGCAGCAGAGGCTGGTGGGGCAGAGATAGGGGAGAGCAGTGGAGAGTGTCAGAGAACAGTAGAGACCTACAAAGAGGGTATAGGGATTTGCAAGGGGGCCCAAATTGCTGTCTCCCTGCTGGCTTGTTTCCCCTAACCCTTGAGGATGATGCCAAAGGCTCCAAGATTCTTGTTAAGCTGCCTGAACCAGTGATAAACCGCCTCAGCCTGGGATGGTTGCAGAGCACCTGGGAAGGTTAATTTACCATTCTCAGCTTCTGTTTTCTTCCTACCTCCCTTTGGCCCTTTTTCATGTTACATTTGAGATTTTTAATTTTTATCCTGAACATTTTCCTCTAGAATGTTCTGTATTTTTTTTAGGAGGATTTTCTCAACTGTTGTTATAATGTCTGAGAATCTCTGAGAATTTGTGATAATTGATTAGAAGCCAATTTTGATGTGTTTGTGGTTGAGCTTTGGTAGTTTCCTCTTTAGAATCTTTAGTATCCATCTCTACAGGAATCAGTTGTAAATGAGGTCCAGTAAATTTTAAGAGTAATTTTTATATTTTCTGTGATTATCATTGTTTAAATAGCCGACTTTGAGAAATATGGGAGCTTCTTCAATTCTAGACTGGGGGCTTCTGTTTTCCTGTAAAATGCTAGAGTAATTGGTGCAATTGTGATACCCCATTTCCTTTTTATTTTACAGGGTGCACGGGAAACATTTGAGAACTACTACCGAAAACAGAGGCGAAAACAGGCTCGTTTGGTGCTCCAACCGCCCTCTAACATGGTAGGATTACACCTCCACCTTCTTTTCCGGCATCTTTTAATTATTTTGCCTGGTTTTTTTTTTTTTTTGTGGTTTTAACTGAAATTCTGAAACCAGTTTTATAGAATGTGCTTTGCAGTAAGAAAATAACAGTTAGCATCTATTGCTAGCTCTGTGTCATGCACAATTATAAGTATTACATATGTATTGTTTCATTTCATCCTCATTGTAACTCTAAAAGGTTATTATATTTACTTTAATGTCAGATACTGAACTTTACGAAATTAAGTAACAATTTTAACTTTGTCTTAATGTATCAAAACAAAAATGATGGCTTTTTTCTTCTTTGCTTTGTTGCAGCATGAAACTTTAGATGGCTACAGGAGATATTTTAATCAAATTGTAGGGTAGGTATATACATGTGTATACATATTTAAATTTACATGTCTTCCGTACATAGACGTATGAGACTTGGAAAAATAAATTTAGTTTTCTATGGGAAATTCTTTTCTCTTTAAAAATACTATAACAAGATTTATTTTTGTTTCTTCTGATGATCTCAAAGGAATATCCTATTCATTTCAACATATTATTGGAGAGTACTTTTTGTGGTTAAAGGGAGAGGAACACTGAGTTGTAATCTTACTATATTTGATGTTTTATTTTTCTTTTCTGGGTAAAAGGGAACCAAATAATCAGCAAAAGTTGGCAAACTTTTTCTAAAAGAGCCAGATAGTAAAATATTTTAGGCTTAGCAGCCATAGGGTTTCTGTCACAACCATTCAGCTCTGTTGTTGTAGCACAAAAGCAGCTAAAGACAATATGTAAATGAATGAACATGGTTGTGTTCCAATAAACCAATATTTATAAAAATAGACAGAGGGCCAGATTTGTCCCATCAGCTACATACAGTTAGCCACCCTCATCTAGAGTAGAACTACTAGTGTGGGATTGCTGTTCCCAAATAAATATCCCAAATGCAGGCAGCTTTTTCTAACCATAAAATAACAACTTTACAGTTAAAAGAAAGGGAAATTAGTTGGATTGCTTCATACAATTTCTTTTATTTTCAAATTTAGATCATTTTAGTATAATTGATAATTTAGATTAAAGTATATTATAAAACTCCCTATTTAAAGAATTATTTAGATTGGTATGGATATTTAGGCAACATTTGGAATGAATAATAGTTAAAGAAGCCATAGCAGAACATTAAAAAATAGGTACATTTAAAAAAAGAAAAACTTGTTAAATGCCTTTTCAATAATTTGATGAGAAAGTCTGTATAAGAACAATTATTTTGCTATTTTCAATGTTGGTGTCTTAAACATGTGTATTTCAGCTTTCAAAATCCATTAGGTTTTTAGAAAGTACTAATGGCTTGGTGTGTTTAATATAGTGAGATTAGCCTTGATTAGCCATAAACATTTTCCTCCCCTTTAAATTGCTGGAGAGCACAGTAAACATTTAATAGAAATGTAACTCCAGTTCTGTTGACGTGGTTAAGAAGATATTCTGATCAGGATATAATTCTAAACCCAAGAAATCCGATTTTGTGAATGATACCAAACACCGTTCTTTAAGATAAAAATGACCATTAACTTCACATTTGATGGCAGCTCTTAATGTTTGTCAAACCCTAGAGATAGTTTCAAACTGTAATTTCTGACAGCTGTGCTTTCTTTTTCCCTCAACCTTAGCTTTTTTGTGGTTGAAGATCACATTTTACATACAACCCAGGGCTTAGTAAATAGAGCCTACATTGATGAACTATGGGAAATGGCACTTTCAAAAACCATCGCAGCACTCCGTACCCACTCGGTATGTAAGAGAAGCCCATGAGAAGTTCTTTCTTGGAGCTGATTATCTATATGCTATTCAGTGTTTTACTGTTTTAAAATCAAATATGCATTGTTTGGAATCACCCTTTCTAGCGATCTCCTTTAAACACATACGGAAGAGCGGTCACTTCAGATTTCCCTGTTGTCGAACACTCTAGGTGCTCCTTGCTTTAAGAAGACAGTAGCTAACACCCATTGTTCCCTGTGTGTCAGGCATTGTTATGTGTACTTCATATGTATTTCATCCTCACTGCAACCTTACAAAGTGGATACTTTTTAGTTTATATTTTTTTAGCTTTGTATTTTTTATTGAATAATAGTATGCATTGTAACATTTTATAAGTTTCAGTTGTTCATTGTTGAGAATCGAAGTGTGTACGTACTGCATTTAGTTCACTGCCAAAAGCCCAAGTCTATCCTTCAGTATACCACACTGTCCCCTTATCCTAATTTATCCACCCTACTTCCTCCTTCCCTTTTGGTAGCCACTGATTTGTAGTCCAAAGATTTATTTTAATTTAGTTCATCTGTTTGTTTTTTCCATGTAACACATGTGAGGGAAATCATATGATGTTTGTTGTTTTAGGTCTTGCTTATTTCACTAAACGTAATTCCCTCTAGGTCCATCCATGTTTTTTACAAATGGCAGGATTTCATCATTTTCAGCCTACATAGTATTCCACTGAGTACATGTATCTCAGCTTTTTTATCTTTTTGCCAGTCAGCGGCACATAGTTTGCATCCAGTTCTTAGCTGTTGAAAACAGTGCTGCAGAAAACATAGGGGGGGCATGCATCTCTTTGAATTAGTGGTTTTGCTTTTTTGAGTAGATACCCAGAATTGGAATAACTGGATTTTATGGAAGTTCTATTTTTAACTTTTTCATCGGTTACCTGTCGGTATAAATATGGGCCTATTTTTGGGCTCTCAATTCTATTCCATTGATCTCTGTGTCAATTTTTTTTTCAATACCATATTGTTTTAATTACTGTATCTTATAGTATGAAGTCTGGGAGCATGATACCTTTTTTTGTCAGTATGATTTTTTTGTCAGTATGATTTTGTCTATTTGGGGTCTTCTATGGTTCCATAAAAATTTCAGTAATATTTGCCTTATTTATTTGAACAACACCATTAAATCTTTATTATTATTTTTTTAAGACTTATCTTTATTTATGCATATAAGAACTGGGGTACAGGTCAGAGCTGCAGGGGATGAGAGGATTTACTAGAGACAGTGTGTGGAGCAGAAGAGGCAGATCTACTGAAATCCACTGCTGAGGGGAGCAGTGGGCAAGACAGGAGAGGTCTGCTGTGCCATGTGGGTCAGCTCCCTGGCTGGGAGTTGAACTCAGGCCACAGTACACCATTAAATCTTTAATAGGGTTTACATTCAGTCTGTATATTGCTTTGGGTAAGATGGCTTTTTTGACAATGCTAATTCTTCCAACCCTAAACAAGGAATATCTTTTGATTTCATTGTGCCTCTTAACAATGTTTTTTAGTTTTTATTGTACAGCTCTTTTACCTCCTTTGTTGAGATTTCCCTAGGTATTTCCTTTTTTTGATGTGGCTGTAGATAGAATTATTTTCTTGCTTTCTCTTCTATTTCATTGTTTGTGTATAGGAACTCAGCTGATTTTTATATATTAATTTTGTAGCCTGCCCCGTTATTATATTGACTTATTTTTTGTTAGTTTTTTGGTGGCGTCTTTAGGGTTTTCTAAGTATATTATCATGTCATCTGCACATAATAGTTCTGCTTATTCTTTTCCAGTTATCTTTCTCATGACTAATTTCTCTAGTTAGGATTTCTAGGACAATATTATAAGTGAATATCCTTGTCTTCTATCTGATCTCAGGACAAAAGATTACAGTTTTCACTGCTGAGTATAATGTTAGCTGTGGGTTTGCCATTTGGCCTTTATTGTGTTGTGGTATGCTCCTATTCCCATTTCCTGAGAGTTTTAATAATCAGTGGATATTTAATCTTGTCAAACACCTTCTATGCATCTATTGACATGACCAATTTTTTAAAATCTTCTTCTTTGTTGATGTGGTAAATTACATTATCAATCTGTAGATATTGAGCCATCCTTGTATCCTTATAATAAATCCTACTTAGTCATGATTTATGATCCTTTTAATATATTGTTAATTTGGTTTGCTAAGATTTTATTGAGGATTTTTGAGTCTATGTTCATCAGAGATACTAGTCTGTAATTTTATTTTTTTGTGATGTACTTGTCTGCTTTTGGTTTCAGAGTAATGCTGGCCTCATAAAATATGTTTGGAGCATTACAACTTCCTCAGTTGGAAGAGTTTGGGAAGGATAGGCATTAATTACTCTTTGAAGGTTTGGTGCAACTCACTAGTGAAACTGTATGGTCTGAAGCTTTTGTTTATTGGGAAACTTTTGATTACAATTTGAATTTTCTTACATGTAATGAGTCTGTTCAGGTTGTCTATTTCTTTCTGATTTAGTGTTAGAAGGTTTTATGCTTTTAAGAAATGGTCCATTTTTTCTAGATTATTGGATTTGCCTACATGTAGATGTTTATAATAATCTCTTATAGTCTTCTATATTTCTGAGATGTCTGTTGTAACATCTCACCTCTTTCATTCCTGATTCTATTTATTAGAGTGTGTTCTCTCTCTCTCTCTCTCTCTCTCTCTCTCTCTCTCTCTGGTTAGCCTAGCGAGAGGTTTTGTCTATTGTTTTTTTTTTTTTTCAAATAACCAACTTTCAGTTTCATTGATCTTTTGCACTGACCTATTGATTTTTATTTATTTCCACTCTAATTTTTATTATTTTCTTCCTTTTATTGGCTTTTGTTTTGTTTGTTCTTTGTTCTTTAATGTGTAATGTTAGATTATTTATTTGAGGTTTTTCTTGTTTCTTGATGTGAGCCTGTATAGCTATAAACTTCCCTTTTATTACTGCTTTTCCTATGGGTTGATATGTAACTGTAATTATTTTTAAAATGATTCATCACTTCCAAAAACATTATTGTGATTGTGTATTGGTTTATTCAAGTCAGACTGCAATAACAAAATACCATAGACTGGGTGGCTTAAACAATAGAAATTACTTTCTCTCATTTTAGTTAGGAGGGCTTTAGCTATGCGAGGTTTTTTGTGGTTCCATATGAATTTCATCAGTAGTCGATCTATTTCTTTGAAGAATGTCATTGAGATTTTTATTGGAATAGCGTTGAATCTGTAAATTGCTTTTGGTAGGATTGCCATTTTGATAATGTTAATCCTTCCAATCTATGAGCAGGGGATGCCTTTCCATCTTCTTGTGTCTTCTTCTATTTCTTTCAACAGAGTTTTGTAGTTTTCTTTGTATAAGTCCTTTATGTCTTTTGTTAGATTTATTCC